>JAHZNB010003584.1:0-12357 GCA_027744295.1 Callyntrura guangdongensis
CGGAGGCCATCTTACAAGAAAATCCTGACAATAGTATTCACGGTGTGGTGTCTGCAAACAAACCAAAAATAATTAATACTGTAAACAACAAGTATGGTGACCCGGTCACCGTGACCGACCTACCAGTATAATATTGAAGTTTGTGCCATTTTACTTATATTTAAATTGACCCGACTCAACAGAATAAACTTGCCGTTTTCCCCATCAATACAGTTCACCCATAATACAAACTTTTTTGCCTAATTGCATCTACAAATTTCTATTTCTTCACTACCTGATTTACGTCTCAGTGAATTCGTAGTAGTAGTTGATGTTATAAAGTTTTCTGAAACCCCGGCAAATTTTTTATTTCAGTGATCGAAGCCGCCGTATAATACGTATAATACGTATAATACGGAATACAATATTATAAACAATGACACTTAAACTGTCACAAAATGGGCCATTTACCGGTAAATTCCAATTCCTGGAATCCTTTACTTTCACTTAGAAAATTTCTTTCGTGGTTTTGCTCGTTTCGGTTTTCAATGCGTTTCGCGTATTTCAATGCCATAAATAAATGCTTATTGTTTTGAGTTATAAATACTAAACCAAAATACCGAATACAGAGACAGGCACAGAATGAAGTAAGTCAGATTTGTTTCATGACAAACAAATTTTCGATTTTCGCTCCCTAAAACTATACACCTTCATAAAGTATTTCTCGTTGTTTGTATCTAATATGTACATATTGACGATGACGAGACGAGCATTGAGCAAGTAGAAACGAAACAGGAAATATCGTACGTGTATCATCATGCCCCAAGAACTTACAGACCAACTGCAAACTGCAATGAAAAAAGAGACAAAGACCGCTTACACCATTTCCAACACCGTCCCATGCTATTTCACAGGGTCCCGTTACAGTCGTCGCCCTAGTTAGTAGTATTAATTCAATCTTACAACAATGACATAGAAAAAAATATATGTTGAAACTTTCAACTTGAAAGACCTCATCGTGGCTGTTTTTATTTTGTTTTAATGCCACCATGTTTATATTTTTTGGAAAGCTATAGTTTTCTAATTGTTGTAACACTACTGGAACAGGACGTACCGTGTTTTTATTGGAACAGTATAAATATGAACCAAGGTGGGTACAACTTATAACAAACTACTAGCTTTGTTTTATGTTTTACCCACCTTGATATGAACCAAAGACCAACCGCTTACTTACAACATCAATGATGTACGTTCACCAAATGCGAATTTAATTATAAGTAAAACACGGGATTAACAAACTACTAGCTTCGTTTTATGTTTTACCCACCTTGATATGAACCAAAGACCAACCGCTTACTTACAACATCAATGATGTACGTTCACCAAATGCGAATTTAATTATAAGTAAAACACGGGATTAAAATCATTAAAATTAAGCTGTAAACTCAACAGAATTATGTGATTTAATGCAAATTTATTAAACCCTCAAAAGTCAGTTTTCAAAGCTGAATTACACCTAGTAAAATAAAAAATCCCCGTTAAATATAACATTTAAAAGTGTTGACACCATCCATTCGGTAAACAACGCGTTCTTCGCCCGTATCAAGTGAATATTTACTTCAACAACTATGAATCATTAGTTCAGTATGTTATACGAAGTTTTCTATGCTTGGATAGATTGTCTGCGACGTGAAAATTACATTCAAATTTTAAAGAGAAAATCATGTGTTATAATGATCATATTTTATTGGTATTTAAAGTCGATACAAATACAGAAACAGGCGATAAAGGTTAGATTTTTTTATTTTAGGGTCATTTTCCAGGTTTTAGTAAAATACAGAAAAATGCGGATTATGCGAATTTATGCGGTATTTTTCAAATTATGCAAACTAATGCAAATTATGCGAATTTATTTTGGGATAAAAGTATAACTGGACTCGTCATTCGGTCTATAGTTTTATTCCATCTGGCCGTTAAAGGTTTAATAAACAAAATTCAAGTTAATGCAAAATTATGCATTTGGTTGGCCCTGAACATCACGTACCGCTGATAAAAGGTACAGAAAGGAATACAGTGTTAGTTTGAAGTTTAAACGTTCATAATAAATCAACATGCCATCTGGAATGATTCATTCCAGAAGATCCAGCTCAGAAAAAATTATTTAAATAGCCGCCAGCGTTAACATATTGACTGACTGGTAATGAAAAATCTTCACCTCCAATTGATCAAATAATAGTTATAGTTTTTTAATTTCCACTGATAATTTCCTATACGTATTGTACTTGTGTCAGAGCGGCGTCCGTTTTTGTAATATCAGTAAGGGTACCTCGAAAAGGCCGTAGGGGATAAAAATTATATGAATACGCATTACCTTTTCCAAAACATAACATTATTGCTCGACACACAGTTGACACAGACAAAAGACAGTGTCGGCATGTATAATGTTTGTTCTGCCTGACGAAGAATATCAAAATGAGGTAAATAAAAAATTACATACATAAATACCTCAAATAAATATCATGATAGAAAAGCTTGGCACTCGACTCTGTTTTCACAATTTTCACTGCACTGTAGGTTTATATTTTTTGAGATTAGTGAGTTAACTAATCGTAAATTCAGTATTTCTTAATAATTTTCTTTCATAAGTGGCAATATTGAATATTTTCAAGAACATCTATATAATTTTAAAAGGTAATAGCCAATCTAATGAGCCAAATCTTCAAAAAATTCTGACAAATATTTGGCGATGGTGCTAGCGACCAGCCATATCTTAATTCCAACGCAGTTGGTTTCTGTCCTACCATGAAAGCGCAAGCGTTATTACGCAGATGAAAGATATTTCATCTAAGTAATGATTTTAGCGTGTCTGTCTGCCCGTCCATCATCACTCATCACTATACAGGCCAGACTCTTCAGCCGATTTGGCTCAAATTCGGCCCACATGTACCTTAGGATGGAGGCATCTCTGGGTATAAAATATGAGCAAATTTGGTCAACCACCGGGGGTCAATTTGAGGGTCAACAATTAAACTTTGTCCAAATCAGCTCAAATTTTGTATAAGAGATACCAGGACAACTGATAAGTCAAAATATCATGAGTCTCTATCAATCAGCCTGTATGAATACTTAACCAATTTCATCTGCGTCTCTATAGGTACGATTAAGTCTGCTTATTGTCGTTGATATTTTTGTGAGAAATAGTGTAGCCACGCATTAATGGCAAGGCAATTACATATTACAGTTAATTCCAAAGTCAATTCAAGGAGATAATATGTTACCAAAACACCAATTTCTCGTCATATTACTCTGCTATGTCTGACGTCTGAAAACTTCGTTGTTTTCCCTTACTTATATTTTATGACATTTTACCTACACCTTGTGCAAAGTTGCGGTCAACTACTGCTGGATTATTTAAGTAAAAACCATATAACGCCATATAGCGTCTTCCATATAACAACATAGACCCATAGCATGATTTTTTATTCCAGATAGGTAATTGTAATTACCGTCAATTGAAGTTTATGTGACGTGGCAGCGAAACTAGAAAAGTGAAGCAAATAAGAGCATATACGTACATATTATATTATAACCTACCATTATCCATTTTTCCACTCTCGTTGATAATAATAAACCTGATATAATTGCAGCGGTAGAGACGCAGTTGAAAAACTTTGTTTTGATACAAGCTGATGGAATTGTTAATAAGACTCGATATTTTGTCTTGTCATTTGACCCAGTATCATCGCTATACAAAATTTGAGCTAATTTGGATTAAGTTTAAAGCTTGACCCCCCAAATGACCCCTGGGGGTAGACCAAATTCGCTGAAATTACATTCCATAGAAGCCACTACCTTAAGGTACAAGTATGCCAAATTTGAGCCAAATTGACTGAAACGTCTAAAGAGATGACAGACGGACGGATACACAGACAGACAAACACGCTAAAATCATTACTTATATGAAATATCTTTCATCTGTCTAATAAACAGTAGTGCAGCATTACCCTTGGACTGGAACGGCTAGTTCTTTTACACGAGAAGCTAGAAGCTAAAGCAACGACTAGAAAATTTGGAAGTAAGTAAAATAGTGAAAACCGTATTTTTCCTTTTGCGTTTTGTCGATTCGGTGTTTTCTCCTTTTCATTCTGTATGGTTATGTGTCATCTTGCATTACATGTTCCTTTCCTTTGACATAGTACATTTTCCACCCGGCCACCATAACACATTGGTTTAGTGACTTTGAACAAACATCTTTTACCGTCTTTTTGCAACCTAGTCAGGCAAGAATGGGCTCCAGTAATGATACGGCAGCTAGACGAAACATACCCGAACCGAACTCACATATATAATACATTAATACATAAGATTTTCCAAAACATGGAACAAACAGTTGTTTAAAAAGATCATGTTACAAAGTCATTAAAAAGTCAAACAACATCACATCACAAACAACAAGAGGATACCGTGCTCATAAGGGTCACCTTCACCTTTTCCATTTCCTTGAGAAAATTACAGTAGGTAGAGTAGCGCATACATGTACTTTGTAATTTTACTTAACACAAACAACTTTTTACTAACATAACAGCATCGATCACGTGTGTAAAAATGAAAGCGAATCTAGCGTACCACTAGCTTTATAGGTTTATAAAATATTTAAAATAATTCCTCTCTGAATTTTCACATATTGCAGTCTTTACACCGCATAGCATACCTGCATTTTTTCTACATACGTGTGCCACTAGGATGATGGTCGCAGTTGCAAGCTTCGATTTTTAACCAAACCACCATATGACCATGAACACAAATGCTAACGAAAAACACACTCACTTTGGCATATTTCCCTACTTTTGATAAAGAGTTGAAATGTTTGGCATAACTGGTTTTTACCAATTACCATTTTACATTGTATCAAATCGAACGATGAAGAGATAGTACCTTAGTTAGTAGTTACCTACTGGTGTTAGGATTGATGCTGGTGCAACTTAAGTACACATCCCATATAAACAACATGTATTATAAAATACATATGCTTGCGTGTGGTGATAATGACCAGAGAGGTTAGGAAAATGAAAGGGAAACCATCATCTCAGCGTTTGTAGTGAAGGTACCTTTGGTCATGTTCATTTGAACACAATGAATGGCAAAGTACAGTGTAATTTTACATGATGTATATAATAAGCAGAAAATGGGATACTAACTGTTAAGCAGTCAATAGTCATATAACACTGCTCTACTCCATTTTCAATGTTACTCCCAAGAAACGTCTGCGCATAGATTAATGATGATGATGATACAAACTGTATACCTATTACAGGCTATTATCAATGCAGTGGATTTTAAATTACCTAAATACAGATTTAATAGAACATACTTTGGCTTTAAAACGAATGCAGTTAATGCAAACAATATTTTCAAATTTTCAACCGCCAACATTAAGCGTTAAATTTTGTTCGAAATGTATTACCCTGCGAAAAAACATCGCCAGGTTTTGGCACGTTATAGGTCAGCTTAATTTATTTATTATAATCGACTGCATTACCTAACCTTATCAGTAACCAGAAAATTGCGATGATGACATTCCAAATTGTCTTGGATAATAACCATGTGCAGCGCGGTCTCTGTGTACTTGGCATTTTTGATGATTGGGTACTGAATTTGGAACAAAGACTTTTTACTATCAACAAACGCGATTACTACTTACTACTATGCTGCACGTATTCTGTAAGCAATGTTCCGAGTTTATTGTTATTTAGTATTATAGTCCCTTAAACCACAATTAAATAAGTTTAACTGATACAAGTATAGATAATAATATACATATATTCGGACTTGCAATCTTCGTCATCTTCTTGTGTGGATGTGTGTACTTTACCGACAATTTAGTATAGTTTGGTGATTGGTGTTGCATTCTGCAACAGTATAATAATCTAACAGTGCGTCACCTAACTTATCAGAGCATTCTAGTCCATTTAAAGCCAGCCTGTAAGCAAGTACCGTGCAAAATTTAACTTTTAGGGCCACACAACAGCAACAACGCTGTGATTGTGATGACGAGACGAGTGAATGTGGTTCATGCGGTGAAGATTTAATGACGATGCCAGCAGTGCTACAGCAAGCTGCAGAGAACATGCATAAACAGAAATTCATTGTGCGGGCTGTATAATGTGGTATATAAAAGTATTATATTCAACTGATATCTTACTGAAGAGTGTTCACTTTAATCATTTAATATTAACCATCAATCGTCGTCGTCACCCTTAGTTTTTTTTAACAAACGATATAGCCACATTCGATCAGCATTTTTGTGTCGTACGTACGGTTAGTGTGTTGTAGTGTTTATATGTCGCATTAGTTTCACAAGTAGTAAAATCGTAATATATAGAATAAGACTATAGGACCTGCACATTCTGTATAACACATCGAAAAGGAATTAAATTCCTCTCTAGCAAACGTAAGACAACATTATTAATAAAAAAAATGGTTGCTCGTCCGTATTTTTTTGCGATTTCCCTTTGCTGCTGCGTGTTCTTGTGTTGGCCTGTGTTGAACTATTAATTTCTTTCTGCTGAGTGCAATAAAAGAGTGTGGTTGTGTTTTGGTGTTACGCCACAAAAATATACCCATAATATGAAGAAAGGGAGAAACTACAAAAATATTGATAGAAATAATAAGTTAGCTCAGCTGCAGCAGCTGGTATCGACGTACAACAAATTTCCCTACTTAGTAGAAACAGCCCAGTATTACAACAATATGTAGCATACAAGGAATAAAGGAGGACGTCGATAGCGTGGAATGAGAATCCATTATAGTATAATCGCCCGTTCTGGTAAGTATCCCATATTGAGTGAGGATTCTCATACATGTAACGAACAGCAATAAAGGAGCAAGGAGCTTCATCAAATAGGCGACAGCGAGCGAGGCAGGCAGAAAACTGAGTATGAGCGTTTCTAATGCTGCTCCATGTACAAAAATAGTGAAATGAAAACTTGTTTTATTTTTTGCTCCAGCACATAACCATGTAGTTTTCTGGAGGAAGTTTTTTATACATGCATATCATTTCGCACCGAGTCATATGCACAACAGCACACAAAACTGGCTCAGAATTATATTACAGGCTATATATAGGCATACATTTTGAAATCTGATACGGAATAGTGAACCGAGTTCTTCTTGGGGCTGCTCCTAGTTGCATGATTGGATTTTTCATTACACACAGTTAAGTAAAATAATTACGGTAATTGTCACAGTTTAAAGTACATGTATATCTACCATATTTTTGGAGTGTCCGACTGAATAGACAGTGACAGTAAAATAAGCTTGGATATTTTATATTTGTAAAGCACAAAGTGACGTGTTTTGTTTAGTGGATTAGTGAAAGTTTTTTGTGAAGCATTTACATAAGCAGTGCAAAAATAGATAGCCACTTATCTTTTGAATTCGGATTACTTGTATAGCCGGTAGACAGTCAATAGGTGAGTAGCATTTTAAAAAGATATTTATCTGGGCTTATCTAAAACAAATGTGCTGCCGCTGCTAGATAAAACATTTAACGTTGAAAAAAATTGGAAAGAATCGTTGTGGTTGTTGCGCAAATGTTGGCAATACACTCTTGTATAATCATTTCCATTTCACAAGGCATTATTGTGTACAATATCAATAGGCAATGTGGTGACGGTTAGCCAGCACAAATCGGTTTTTCTAACGAGAAATATTTCAGTAAAGTTGCAATCTCTAGGCTCCATTTCTTGTTTATTTATGCTATTATAAATTACTGTTCAAATGTTGCATAAATTTTGTGTAATGGCAAACAATAGGCAGCGGAATATGTGTGGTGGTATACAATATTGTGCTTATTTTGATGTAATTGTAAAACCTCATGACTTTACATAAAGCCTTCGTGTCTGTCTATACTACCAACCACTTGATCTGTTAGCTCTTACATGAATTGATAGATCATGATGATGATGAGTATACTCATATAAGCAGTGTAGCAATGGTCATTAATTGGCAAATATTCAAAAATTTGTGCGTGAACTATTTTCTTGTCAAATTTTACTTTTTATGTGATAAACGGGGAAAAGTTTAGACATGGGTTTTTTGTGTTTATGTATTACAGAATAATTAACTGCAGCTGCACATTTATGACCCGTCCAAGTTTTCATTACACATGCCTTTCCAAACTTAAAAATCGCGTAAAATGAATAAGACCAAAAGATATGTGAATTCGACATTAAAAATCATGCAAATGCTAACACAAAAATTGATCTTGTTGTGTAGCCAGCACGTGTATAAATGTGTTACTCATATAGGCTCTTAGAAACAATTTACCTATCAAATAGGCACCTATCTACCAATACGGCTAAAAGAAAAAAAATTACAGGACAGGATAATTTTATTTTATGTAAGGGCTTCACCATAATTACATAAGTATAACGTTTATAATATATTTGAACATCCGCCTGCATTATTTCACTGACAAAATATACCATATTTTTAATACCATACGCTTGGCTAAAAATGTTTCGCTTTGCACTGTGCGGGTATGTAATGTAGAGAAAGTTGTAGATAAGTCAGTTACATTACATCAGACAACATAACACAGTAAAAAAGTTCTTGACGTTCCATAAAACCTAAACTGGGCAAACAAAAATTGATTTTTGTATATACAGTTTCGTAAACATTTCATCCAGTTATGCTAACGGAAAAATAGCTGCATATATAACCTCTGAAGCTTCAGTGTAACTGGAAATTATTCGTATTGATTTATTTAATTAAACATTTACGAATCCTTTAATTAAAGAGTAACTTTTACAAAATAAAGTTTGCAATATATTTTCAGTATTCCACGTTATGTGAATAAATAAGCAGAATAAATCGCGCCGAACAATATGAAAGCTCAAAAGTATGGAATGGAAAGATGACAGATTGTCAGGGACGGTTGACGGTATTATGGTTGTTTTGTTGTAGACTAAATAATTTATGGAGATAACAATAAAGGCACGGGTCGGAAAATTGATATGCAATAATTAAATTTTTTTGGCGTTGGTATTTACTTTTATTTTGTATACCTATATGTAGCTGATAGAGCAATTGAGGTATGATAGAGCATTATGCACGAAATTGTATCCATCTGGGCTTATCTAAGCCACCTGTAACCTCAGATTAACGCGTTCTTTCCAATTAAAATTATGCCTAGGACCGTTTACCAGGGTAGTGTTATGAAACAGATAAGTGCGATTTTTAAAATAGGTACTTAATTAAGTTATTGCTGTGTACTTTTAAAAACCTTTTACTTAATAAATTCTGCTGCAGTCAAAATTTTTAATGAAGTTACAGCCACAATAATATATGTATTAATAATGTGTGCCATTGATAATTAATTAATCAATCATACATTTACATAACCATGAAAAATGACGACGCTAATTAATGACCTGAACGCTGCATTTTCCAGCAGCGCACACCACGGAGATATTCTCTATAATAGCTAAAGTAAGCTGTCTCTTACTCTTATCAATGTGACGCGTCACATTGAACGTGGTGGACTTTGTTCTTTGTAGAAGAAAACGTCAAAGAATATTCTCATTGAACACGCATAATATGGCTCCACAACTCACGATAAGTTATAACAGTATATGTTTACGATCAACAGATCAACTGGTATAGAGCAAAGATTAAAATCTTTAATATGATATTGTTGCTGAAGATTTGAGATTTGCGCTGCACTATATTGCACCTAAAGCATGAATGAGGTCCATTTTCAGTTATCTTTGTAATTTTCGTAAATACACTGAATTCATTTTTTTTGGTTCATTCTGTTCATTTGGCTACATGACTTCGATCACAAATAAATAGTGTACGTCACGACAGCCGAACACGCTGTATTTCGAATAAAGCAAAAGTGGCTTTGTCATAGTCATAATCATAACGCATTCTGTAGTTTCGCAAAAGGTAGGACAAAAATCACATTTGTCATCAATCATTACTATCGATCGTTGGATACCCAATGTTTTTTACTTTGTCCATTGCTAAATAACGTGCGCAACGTAATCTTNTCATAGTCATAATCATAACGCATTCTGTAGTTTCGCAAAAGGTAGGACAAAAATCACATTTGTCATCAATCATTACTATCGATCGTTGGATACCCAATGTTTTTTACTTTGTCCATTGCTAAATAACGTGCGCAACGTAATCTTACTTTAACATGTCTTTTTCAGGTGGTCAACCGAGAACCTTCGCCTTGCACTGAGAACTATCGTGGACACTCCTAATCGTACATCAGTATTATCACTACCACCAACCAACTTTAACATGTCTTTTTCAGGTGGTCAACCGAGAACCTTCGCCTTGCACTGAGAACTATCGTGGACACTCCTAATCGTACATCAGTATTATCACTATCACCAACCTCTCTCTCTTGGATAACTAACGCATAAGTTGCAAAAATTTAAAAAATCCTGTTTTTATGAACAATCATAGTGTACGCTGCTGTATTAACGACTCCAACTGTTCAGGAGGAAAGTTTAACTTGCTTTACCAACGCATTTATTATATTTGCTGCATTCCTTGGTAGACCCAATAACCAAATAAAATTCGCAGGAAAACGAAGCTAAGCCAGGCTACAACTCAACTCCGTAGTAATCGGTTGGCTGAAAAGTGTTGACGATGAGTGAAACTCCACTTGATTTCCAGACAAACAGAATAAGTCAAGTCAAGTGAGTTTACTGGAGTAAACAACAAGAAAGACGACTATAATTAATTCTCATTAAGTTTTTTAACACTAAATAATTATATAAAGCAATACTCATCCATACGAGAAAAATAACCTTTGGCCTACTCAACGTGCTATTGATGCCTCTTTTATGTGATAAACAATTTATCACTAAAAGTCTGTGTTTTTTAAATTAAAGATTTATTCCTTTTCATCGATTTCTTACATAAATATTTAATTGCATACTACTTTACAACAGTTCTATACTACGTCGCGTTTACAAAAAAAAGTTCTGTGCATGAACATTTCATCGTCTTTGTTGTTCGTCAAGCATACTGCCTTCCTCTCCATCGCAGCAGTGGTATCATCAAATCTACTAAACTGGCGAGAAGAGTCACTTGTTAAATCTATCCTGCCAACATCAAATCAATTCCGTTGTGGCTTTTGACATTTTGTATTGATAGTTTACGTGTATATAAAACTCCTTCCTGCTCTTTGATTAGTGCGTCGTAACGATACAGATACAAGCTGTAAATGAGAAAACCACACATTAAAGTGAACATGAGGAAATAAATTTTGTCAGGTTGAAACTGCTTGGATATTTTTGGTTCTACAATTTTTATGTCTGACACCTTGAAGAATAGTTCGTCAGTGTGATATCGGAAATCGGCCCGTAAATGTCAAATTGAGGTCTGCGATTTATCTTTAAATTTGGCTTCCATAATTTGGTGTGTTTTTCAAGTTTATGCAGCATTCAGATACGGATATTTTAAAACCGTAATACAAAAAGTGGTTTCTAGGAAAATGTGTGTACAAGTGTGCGTGCGGATATATTGAGTCACGTTTTTGTTGACTCTAAACTTTAGTCAAATTTGTAACCTGTAAATAGCACTTTTTGTGTAACTTCGCAATAGAGCTATTTCTGTTCTCTCAAAAAATAACCATATCTACGTCACTAAAAGTCCTCCAAAATGGTGCAAAAGTATCAGTCTCCCGTCCGTGTCTACAAATATCCATTCGAGTTAATCATGGTGGTAAGTGTTCTATATTAATGTAAAAAATATTGTTTTTCTACTGTTGGTTGATATACCAAACGGAACGGAAATGTTTGGATTTTTACCTGTAGTGTTCTGCTTGCCCCAGTCCTAATAATGCATTCCAACCTAACATACCTACACTTATTACTTACTATACTAGTACATCGCGATCCGCTGCGGTTTCAGCGTTCAGCGTAGTGTTCTGAACTTATACTATGTATTTATTACACATCATCGGTAACAAAAGTCCAAATAAACAGTCAGCATACGAAACTCAGTCTGTCTGTGCCTCTAACCAAAAATAAGAATAAGAATACCAGATCCAAAATCTTGCGAAATATAGTAATTTGTTAATATTTACGAAGTACAATTGCAAATTGCATTAATCAAATTAATATAATGCTTGATATATTATGTGCACCCTCCTGTGTACTTACTAAATCTTGATAATTTCTTTTTATGCACTTTTATTATGATGTGTAATCGTAGCTGCATAATGCATACCAAAATAAACCCGGTGCAACGCCTAAAGGAAGGTTTACGATTGTTACGAAATTCGAAGGGTATATTGAAGGTATTTAAGGGTTGGTTGTGTATTTAAGGGTTGATTGTGTATTTATGGGTTAA
>JAHZNB010003585.1:0-12245 GCA_027744295.1 Callyntrura guangdongensis
GGTATTACTTTTTTAAATGAATAAATAAAGCAGGCTACAAACCAAAATCTTGATAAAACAAGGTTGCAAAATCATTTTAAAAACAAACACACGTCGGCATAACGTAGTTTTTTCAATTATTCCAACTTCATGTGTTTTAGGGTTTTGTGGTGAGAGGCTATACAAACGTGCTTTCTACTTTACATGCAATGCACACTTTTCTCATATCTACATATATCGCTATTTAAAATAATAATAATAAGGTAACAAAACGCCATTCAACTGAAATGCATTCACAGAGTAGCTTTGTAAGAGTTCAGTCAAGCCAGCAAGAAACACTTTTCATTATCATCATCATCATCATTGTCGTCGTCGTCATCCATTCCATCACTGTTGTGTGCTCTGCTTGATCCTTCGCGATGATGTTGATGGTATTTTTTGATTTTTGTACGCTACCAAGTACGTCTTTTATTTCTCCCATTATAAGCAGGAATTACATTAGTCCACACTCACTCATAATAGTCAAACTTGCCAAGCATTCGTATTTCTTCGGACATACGTACCAACAACCAAAAACGAACAACGCGAGTAAATAATAACAGGAGAGCAATCAAATCGACACGCAAATCAGTTTGGATGGGATGGAAAAGGGAAACATGTTGATTTTAAGTAAAATCACAAGAGCAAAAGCGTTCATCGTTCTCCTTTTCCTCAATTGACGTGGTTAAAATATTATGTAGAGGGACACGACGGACGACGAAGTGAACTTTTTTTATAGCTTTACAACTACATATATTGTCCTACGCCACTATATGCCTACATCTAACAACTATTCATATCACTAAGAAACATGGGTTATACCTAAGTATCATGTTTAACATTATCCTTCTCCACTTCTCTCACGACAACAAACACGCGGTGGTGATGGCTGGTTATACTGGATATAATAATAATATATATGTGAGTATTTATTATTGCGTTGTGTGTACATTTTCTTCATTTGCTGCTACTCTATATATACTGCCGCTGTGTCACTTCTCGCCACAACACATCGTAGGACGGCGCTACCACGTAGTTCATCATTATAATCATCATCAGTAGTAATAAGAAGAGTCATACATTTCATGTAGCATCATGCAGAGCAATGCAAACTATAGTTCATGTTCATACACTTCTACTGCAGTCGGTAAAATAAACAAAACAATAATGTGAAAAGGACATCTCTTCATTGAAATACGTATTATAAGGCAATATATTATGTACATAATATTGATGCTCTGCTGTATTATGCCATGCGACACCACCGTATCCAACTGTGTAGTTCAACCAAAAAGATCAATGAGTTTGCTATGAACGTACATGAACTGCTGGCAGTGGCAGAGAGTGGTTGGTGGTGATGATAATCAAGTGGAGAGAGGTGACGGTGAACTTCTATGTCCATGTGCACATCTACTTACTACTGTATAACGTCTAGTGTCTAAAGAGCAGACCAAAAAACCACTGAAATTCTCAACGTAAACGTAAACCTCTCCTTGGCTTCATTCAGGTATCCCCTATCTTTTGTCTGCTGCAGATGCTAAGTCTGCTTTGTGTTATATGCGAATGTGATACGAACGCGGCATAGAAAATAGCGTGTCCTTTACAAGTACCAAAATGGAAGTATAAAATAATGTATGGAAGTAAAGTAATAAAGGCCCTATCAAAAGAGGAACGCTCGCAAAGAAAGATGATCAGAAGAAACGAACGACGGACGACTTAACTTTTTTTTGCTACTTCCCTTTTTTTATGCATATATGCATCAATTCGTTCCTTTTCTTACACGTTGCTCACAATGTACGTTGTTGTGTCGTCGTTTTACACAAAGCAAGTCACCACAGTCGTATTCGTATAGTCGTTTAATAATAATAATAATAATAATATATTTCTTTTAAATAAGCCTACAGATATACAGAGATATGTGCATACACAAAGAAGACTAAAAGTGAATAAAACGCGATTTTGCCAAGCTTGATATAATATTCTCCTTTATGGCCCGTCATCATCCGGCTATAAAATAGACATACATTACCGAATTACCATAGTCTTTTACGTTTGTAGTAAATATCGTCATTTTATTAAAAGCCCCTATGAGGAAAGCAAACAAATCTTCAAAGCTTGAGTGGACTGAAAATCTATAAAATTGGATAAGATAACTTTCACACGTATGCATTATAGGTAGTTAACGTCAATGTTTGCCTAACTACTCGTGATGTTTGCATCCTCCCAGTCGAGTCCATCAAACAATCAATGCCACCATTTTCTTTTCTTGTATGCATCCTTCTGAAATTTTTTAATTCCAATTGGCATTATTGGCGAAAGTACAAAAGTCAAAGATAATAGTAGTAGCATATCGATAATAGTCTTCGATGATCTCCAATATTATTCTCCTCAATTTTGGAACAATATATAGCAGCTAAAAAATATTGTCTACTTTTTTTGTGTACATTCCTAGTATTGCCTAGTAGAATATAATTATTAATCAAGAAGCTACACCAGTACATTTTAAATTCTCTTGATCCATAAAATACTTACAATAAATAAATATGATGCAATGCAATAACAAAGAAGGGGAGAATAGGTACTGATTCTCTGGTGGTGGGATAAACTAAACGAATCCCATCATCATTTCAAACCACATCCCACCGTTTACACTCCTTCTTGTTGCTTTGAGCACACACTCATAAAGCACAAAGAAGATTGCTTTAGAATTTGAAAATGTTTAAACGATGACGGTAATGGTATCAAGGCTGAGAGTGTGCAACGACTCTTGTATTGTAACATACACTCAATCATCTTCCCCCACTGATGATGATGCTTTGCTTATTACTCCTCTTCCCTTCTCGCCAACTTACAAGCTTGTTTAGTGCGTTGGGTTGTATCGTTTCATATCCAACTGTATTTAGTAGCACATGCCTATACACACACAGGTCTAGGTGCATATTATACATAACTTAAAACATGCACTTACATTTATCAAGCAGTTTCATGTATGCAACACCAGTAAAGTACGTAATAGTAATACACAATAATAATAAAAGTAAAGTAAGCATCAGCATCGGCAAACGTTGTACTTGGTGTTTTGCCTTTACCTCCTCAAAATTTTACCTGATTGTAGATATGTGATGATGATAATATGAAGATCATCATCCCACTCTGATTACAGGTAAAAGTAAGCCAGTTGGACTTGCAGTACTTCTCCAACCAACCCAACAATAACAAAAGCCTTCAGCTTTATTGGTGTAGTAGTACCAGCACAAAAGCTTGTCGTAAGCAACAATCATTCAAGAGCGTTTTATATCTTTAATATCATCCATCTTACAATTTCAGTTTGGCTAAACTGCATACAAACAGACCAACAAATGAGATGAAGTTGAAAAGTTGAAAACTTTCTTATGCTTTTGGAGTATAAGTTTGGATGTGTGTGTCTAATTTATTTTAACATCTACTCCGCTTCAAAGTTCAAGCTAAATCATTATAATGTCTTTTTATGAATGCAAATGGTACAAAAATTGCAAAACAAAATCTACTGACTGCGCTTGTGTACGTCTTTCTGTCCATTGTGTTGTTACGTCGTTGTTGTGCGGCGCAGAGAACGTTGTAACATCTAAAGCGTCTGTTGTGCAACACCAAACACCATTTTCTCAAACTACACAAAAACGTATCCACTGGAATACGTGCGATAAAGTCACCTTGATTTTTGATTGTCCAATGACGATGATGATATTAATAATAATAATAATAATTTGAGTTATACATTGGCTGCTTCATGTGAAGTCTTTTTAAAACTATTATTATTACCTTAGCCATCTTCCCTGCCTTTCATTTCACATAAAACGGCAGTAAATGAATAGTGAACATTATTATTCTGACCATCCAACTATCCAACGTTCGGGTCTTTTTGTCATGTCTATTTAAGAGAGAGAGAGAGAGAAGAGAGAGAGAGAGAGAGAGAGAGGTAGAGAAGGAAAATTTTGTTGAAAATTTGGTCTCTATACTGGATTAATGACCATCTTGATGATTGTTTGACTTTCAGAATTGGTCGTAGATTGTAAAGGTGATTTATACTTCTTGCGAAATCCAGCAACAGCAGCAGCATCGTGGTAAAATGCGTTTTATATTTTTTTTATTCTTTGTGCTTGTTGTAATGTAGAGAAATAAATTCCGTATACGAACAAGGGCCATTTTAGGTGAGCACGGCATATTGCTAATGCACTGCCGTTGTAGATGGATTTCGCTTTTAATATGGTTGATTGTATTATTGCACGGTATGTATTAGCAAACGCCTTTCCTCTTCACAATCCGCAGGCGTATGTGTCGGCAGTTGGCGAAAACGATGCTCAAATTGTTTTCATATGTGCATGAAATAATACGCCAGCCAGCCAGCCAACTGCCATGATGTTAGATGTGATGTGTGTGTGTGTGAGTTGTATATAGTAGTTAAAATCGACATGATAGCATTTTTTTATCGCAATCTTGAATTGCACTGCTGCGTACAAATGTACCTCCTGTGCTATTAGTTTAACATTCACAGAAAGTTAATTCCTTCTCATCGAAATCAACGGGACAATTTTATAAAATGGGTAAGGTAGAAGCAATAATTACGCCAGTGGAAAGGAGGCAAAAGGGCATTAACATCATAATAAAATAAAACTGTCGTACTACTACCAAATAATTGATGTGTGTAGGTTATACCTACAAGAGGACAAGAATTTTTTTGCTACAGCAGCAGCGTAAACATGACGGACAGTTTCTTATCAAAAAAGCGGAAAAGCAGTTAGCAGTTCTCGTCTGTTGGTTAGTTGGTAGTGTGTTCATATCAGTGTCAATTGCCATATACAAAATGTACAAAAACATTGCCGTGGATTCTTTGTTATACACGGCGGACTCGAAACAATTGATAAAGCACGAACGAACTCACATTTTATAACCTGGTTAATGCAACATATCACTAGCAGTGGATTTTGCCTTGAGAGTGGTAACGCGACACCACCACCACCAAAAGAGCTCAAGAGCTGTTTATATGCTTACACTATATATATGCGACTGTGTTATATATACCCAGCTAAAAAAGCAACGCGCATAAGGTAGCACACAAGCTATTAAAATGTTTGTTGCTTGTTTGGCGAATAAGATGAATCAGTGAAAGTGACCTACCTATCGCACATATATTGTGTGTGTTTATACATAATTTTAATACTCCTTAACTCTTTTTATTTACTCCTTCGCTTGCTCTTCTTTCCTACAGCAGAAACACAGCACGACCATGGCCCGTGTCATTTACTTTTGACTACAAAAATATAATACCTTTACGTGAAGACGAGTAAACAACCGTATATCTCCTTATATCTTACTGACTCAGTTGATACATCCACCACCTCCCCACAACACGGCATACCCACAAAATATACATACGATACAAGTCAAGACAAGCACGTTACTTACATGTTTACATTTTTACTTTTAGTGACATAACCATTTAACGAGTGTGTACGTACAAAAAAATAAGAAGGAAGAAAATAGAGACGACACGACAAAAAGGTTGTTAAACCAAAGCGTTTTAGTAGCAGAGGACATATAGGTCGACTCGTCTTGTTGCATTACTATTACTGCTTGATATGTATGTATATATGTATATTCAAAATTCAAACTCGTCGTCGTGCATGTCTTCTTCATATAATGAACACGCCAAAAACTCTCGAGATTCCTTTGCCGTACTCAGGAAGAACCACCATACAACCACCATGTTATTATTACATAAAGCTGGTCACCACATCATGACATTGCTTTTGCAGGCAAAAGCAATATACATTTCAACTATCCGTTCCTCGTAGTCGTCGTCATCATCTTATTTTCCATGTGTGTACATTCTTCACCACCACCACATCATCTCTCATCACATTTGTACTCCATATACTGGCCTCAAGTGCAAGCAAACACTTTCGTTTCATGTCAATTCATGGAAAATGCTGTGTCTACTAGCTTTTGGCTTCCCTTGTCTGCTGTATGCTTGCAGTTATTGCTCTGCTTTTGCACAAAAGTCTTAAGCGTTTACGTCCTCGCATCTATTAAGCACCACCACCAGCACCAGCATGGAAATGGTACGCGAAAGCTCGTGGCTCGTGTTAACCAAGTGAAGTTTCAATTTAACTCATAATAGCTAATACATTGAAATGATACACCAAGAACGAATCGCATTACACGCTAACCTAGCCGTACAATATAACTTTTTGTTGCACCATGATGGTATTTTTTATTTTGGAACTTTTCGGGCTCTCTTTACACAATTGGCAAAAAAAACAATACGGTGTTTCTAGTTGGTGGTGCTCTCGCTCTCTGCTTGTATGTATTTAACATTTTTTTATTAAGCGGCTCTGCTACATTATCTCTGCTACTTTGTGTGCCTTTAAAATATATAGAATATGGATTTAACAGAAATACAAATTATCTGTGTTTACATCATCGTCGCAATAATGAGCATAAGGGTAAAAGCAATATACGAGGGACAGAGTGCAGTGGAGGTGGATGCTTTTCGGTACAATATGTTCAAGCCATTTCTCTACGTGTTATTGTACACGCCGTAGCTAGCTAGTATGTAGTATGCAATGCAGCACTGGTTATTGTGGGCGTAAAGTGAAGAAGTGATTATACATACCCCATAGCTGTCTCTGTTGGAGAAGACAATGAATCGCACCGTGTACATGAACTGATATTATGTCTGACTTTTTGTTGAACTAGCTGCAAATGTTTAATAAATTTGTCATGTATTTGCTCAGACCAGCAGCATACGTATAAGTTGTTCAAAATTTGATTATTCCTTGAATCTATTGGGTATACGTGTAAATACGTGTAACATGGTCGTGTACGTTTGTTTCTGTCTTCTCCTTGTTCTTCTGATGATGATCATGACGCTTGTCTCCGATGAGTTAGAATTTTTTCTCTCTGTGTGTTTGGTTTTACTAAAGCAAAATAGAGAGAATGAAACTGACAAAGTTGGAAATGGAATTTATTCGGATAATAATATGACCCTACAATCCATTTATATTCCTTTTTTGCGTCGACCATCCCGATTCTCTCTCTCCCTCTCTCTCTGCTCTTTGCTCTGCATGCGTAAAAACCGTTGCGCAGAAATGTTTCCCAGCTTCTTGTTTCCCTCATCATGCGTCTAGGTTTTCTGATGAAAATAATACCAAGGCATGGGTTTTAAGATAGGGAATAAAAGGGAGCACCTTGATTTGGACAATATACAATATATAAAGCTTAAGGCGGCATATGTGCGGTTTTGCGCAAAATTCTCAGTCATTTACGTCGACCATCCCGATTCTCTTTCTCCCTCTCTCTCTCTCTCTCTCTGCTCTTTGCTCTGCATGCGTAAAAACCGTTGCGCAGAAATGTTTCCCAGCTTCTTGTTTCCCTCATCATGCGTCTAGGTTTTCTGACGAAAATAATACCAAGGCATGGGTTTTAAGATGGGAAACAAAAGGGAGCACCTTGATTTGGACAATATACAATATATAAAGCTTAAGGCGGCATATGTGCGGTTTTGCGCGAAATTCTCAGTCATTTTAATCAATTCCAAGTTACGACGTATGCTTCTTCGTAGATTACATCTTTTTCCGAAGTGGTCTTATTTATCCTCTGACTGTAATGGTGTGCCTTTTAACTGTATTAATTGGGCTTGTCTGCCTCATACTCATCATCACAGAACTAGTCAGTGATATATTTTAACCTTTTTTGTTACCACCACTCGAGCGGTAAACCTACACGGAATACCAATTGGTAGTAATTATTACATCTATGCATATAGTCAAATTGAACATACCTACATACATATACCGTAATAGCCTTGATTCATAATGACTAATGACCACTGGAACAATACAATCCAATGGGATCCAGGCCCAAGCTGCCAAGCTATACAGCCATCAATTCTTGCTGTGATTTCCTCATAGTATGTAATAATAGCTCTTCAATCAATCTCTCTTCCATTGGATGCAAAACGTTTACACGGTATGTTTACGTTCGTCGTGTTCTACACTACTCTGCTTTACTTTCAGTCAGTCAGTCATTAAAATACAACATCAGTTTAAGATACACAAGAACAAGCTGAAATGCAAAAGGCAACCTTCCAATTTTTTTAGCAGTACCCAAGATACAAATCCAATTCTCCCCAATCCAATCTCATCCTACATTCAGTTTACCTTCACGAATCCGGCAGCCAGAGAGATTAAGGTGAAAAAGGAAACAAGGAAAGTGTTGTCGAGTTGTCGTTTCTTCGTACTTGGCGTGTGCACGCCAATGTACGACGTACACTCCTCGACACACACACACACACACCACTATCACATCAACTTACAGATTTACATGGTTAGGTGGTTTGCAGTATGTTTCATGTTATTTCATGTAGTGGAAATACACTTAATTCAATGGATGGCTAGACAAGACATGGTAGCACACAGCATTCTTTAAAAAGTCCTGAAATGCCTACTGACTGACTTTTTGGTATAACGTATCAACGTATGTATATTATTAAGCTATACCCATAAACACACATTATGCACACGAGATATTACAGCAGTATCACTGCATTTTCCGATAATTCTTTTTAGCTATACCATGTTCTCGCATAAGCTTGTTATGTATCACGGAGAATAATGGAATGAACAGGAGCCATGAGAGCTCCATCAAAAAAGGCATGGGCAGTGGTGGTCTTTTCCGCAGTTGTGTTTTTGTTATACCTTTTAATGTACTGTGTAGCGTCAAGCGTGTGTGTTTGAGAGAGTTTTCGAGCCTTGGCTTTGGTTGTGTTGGAGAGGTGCACCAGGGCAAAAGATGTGATACGAAGCGATGACTCTAAACTTATGCTGGTGGTATGCTTAATGGTGGTGGTGCTGCATCATCGGCGAGAACGTTGAAGAAGAGAAGGCGAATCTTCTTTTTGGCTCATTCTCTGTTCCCTTCCCTATTCCCTACATCATTGTGTGATTTTGTGATTGTATACGTTAACGCTTTTTACGTGTGTTCATCATCATAACAAAAGCATACCACAACGCATTGCACTAATAATAATTCCTATACACCATCTTATTATTATTATTATTATTAATATCGTTCATGCTACTACTGACTTGGTTTGTGTGTGGATTACAGGGAAATAAGCACACAGAAAGCCCACTTACACACATGAAAATGTGAAGCATACCGTTGCATTGTCGTTGGTCGTTCCTCTAGCACATTGAAATAACGCAAATAAACATACACACTCTCACAGACGTACACGTAGCAAAGTTTTCATTCCTTAAAAGTTATAATATACGATGATGCTTAGTAATAATATTGCATATATGTACAACAAAATCATGAAAAAATTTTTCGTATTCGTTGTACGCTTTCCGCCTGCGTCTCCGTTTTTTAATTCATCCGATCCAGCTTCCAGCGTTGCTGTTGCTTGTAACCATCTACTGACTTACTCTTGCTGTGTGCGCGAGTAATTCATTCTTATCTTGCAATCCTGTCGCTCCGTTGTCATTTCTTTGCTTGTCGTTTTCCTAAAAGACCGTGATGCCAAAAGAGCAACAAACATTTTTGTATTTTAAAAAGTGATCCCTATTCAAAAAAGTGAACAAGATAAAACCAACTTTGTTTTTCTTTCTCGGAATATTTTTTTGTCTGTTTCATTCCATCTGCGGTGCACGACATTTCGACATTTGTTAACATCATTATCATCATCGTCACCATCATCAACATCATCTCGTTGTCATCATCATCATCCGCAACAAGCTATAAACGGCAGCGCATCGTTCGTTGTCATCATCATCATCATCCACATCACTGTTGCCACAACCACAATTGTAAAATCGAAAAAATTACACCACAATTCATAAATACCTAAACTACTTTTCATTGGAAGTGAAATGCTTTTTGCAAAGCAGTTGACGGCGTCGTCCTCCTCCTCCTCCTCCTGTGATCAACTTTCAGAAGAAGACGCACTATTGTGCTGAAAGGTTTTAAGTAAGTTTACATCTCTTCATCATGCTTCTACCTCTTCTATTACTGCTACCACAAATATAGCCTTTATTTTCTGTTGTTGGTGTGCTTCTCATCTCCATCCTCTATAATAATTGCATTGTCTGTTGCGTTCACGTAAGTATGAAATGACTTACACTTTATTACGTGTGTAACAACAAACTCACATATATATACGTGTACATGTGTATGTTCTACGATCATCATATCATATCATCAACATCATCATCTTCATTGCATTGCATATTGCTGCTGCTCTTGGTTTTTTACGTGATCGTCGATTGGTGCAAAGTAGCATGTAGTTTCATGCATATATATATAGTGGTTTCGTTGATGACTGACTGTTATGTTGTGAGCGAGTGAGAAGAAGAATGAAATATTATGTACTGTTCAACTGAACTGATGATGAGCAGGATGGATGGATGAAAATGTGTTCAGTCGAGTTGGTTGCTGCTGCCAGTAGTCGTAAGTGGAGGCACATATTGCATTACAATAAATAAAATATTATTTAGGCAAAAGAAGCTAGAGCACTCACTCATTCAAATCCCAAATACCGACACAGGACAGGACAAGCAGAGGAGGTCTTCTTGTCTCTCTCTCTCTCTCTCTCTCTCTCTTCTCCCCGTTGTCTCACTCTTTTAGTCGGATCTCTCTGTTGATGTTGTTGTTGTAGTATTCTACACTGAAGAAGTACATAAGCAAAAGTAGTGTTGTTTTTCAACGTTCACTGTTCAGTAGTAATAATACACGAGTTGAAGAGTGCGAGCTTGATGATGATGAGGAGTGGACAAAGATAAAAATGAGGACAAGGAACAACAACAGGACTAATGTTAATACTGGTGTTGTTGAAAGTAAGGATACTTAGCTGCTTGCTGACTCTGTGTGACTGCCGCTGCTGCTACCATCACAGAAAGTGCAACAACGCGAACACAAGCAGCGTTGTTACAGATAAACGCTCAATTGTTGTTGTTTGTTACTGAATTTAGTTTCATGGGATGAAAAAGAGCATCATCATCCATCGCTTCGTATCATCCAACAAGTTTGTCGTCGTCAATTTTTTTCGCATTGCATTGTAAAATTCATGCAATATCAGCAGCAGCATCACTTTACTATCACCAAACAAGAGCAGCAGCGCAGCAGCAGCAGAATAGCTTGCATACGTGCGTGTAGAAGAGAGAAGAAATGTGCAAGCAATTATTGCTAGAGACACACAAGAAAGTGAGGCTTTATGTTAAAAATGTCAGAGTTAGACTGAGCAGCAGCAGCGACTAGATAGAGAGTTAGAAGCAATGTGCAATGCAATGTGCATGGTCACTTGGTGAATTCTTCTGAAGGTGAGAGATACATACTCTTAAGACCGAGCGAGTGAGAAAAAAAGTGACAAAGTTTTGTTGATGTGCCATGCTAATTAAATCATTAGCGTTATGCTGATAAACACATGGTGCGTCCCCGTTGATAACGACTTGTCATATAATACATGTAATTTGGTGAAGATATAATGATCACACAAAGACAGTACATTAAGTCCGGTAAGAAAAAAACAAGACGTTACGTATTATATACATAGATACCTTTCTTACCTACCTACTTTTTTACAAGTTTATCAGTTTGGTTTGGTAATAGTAAATGATACGCTTTTGGTTATACAATTTTACGACTGCGGGTTGTTGAACAATTTTGTTGTAACGTTTCTTTACTTCATTTTGGTAATTTTGGTGTTCAATTTATTATCTGTTTGTAGAAAATCCAGCTGCTCTGGGCGCTTCGTTTTGTTCGTTAGGGAGAAGGTCATCATCTTCATCATCATCCATTTCTGCTGTATCGGCAGTCGAGATGCCAATGAAAGTGGATGAACGGCTCAACGAGCTGGAGAGTAACGCAGTGAAAGCGCTTCTTAGCTTGGGAGAGGCATTCGTGAGCCAGTCACCATACCGCGCTGCAGTGCCAGTGTAAGTAGTAATCTTATATTTGATATTGTGGTCCGTGGTCAATGTTATGTTATGAAGCATTCCTTTCATAATGTGGCATTATGTGGATTCATGGCATTTCATGAAATTTTTAATTTTAGTCAAAATACGTTGTGAGATGGAAGGATGTGTGATTTTACAGGTTACAAGAATGTTATCATTTTTTTAAAAATTTTAGGAAAAAATTGCCAGAACCTCCGTTGGTGACATATGCAAGGCCGTTGCAGCCTCAACAGC
>JAHZNB010003586.1:0-14685 GCA_027744295.1 Callyntrura guangdongensis
CATAGTTCATGGAGATTATGGCGATTTTATATTTAACATTTAATTTATGCTCAAAATACTCAAAATTGTTATTTTATGAGCTCCAGATTGCTTAAAATATTATGATATGTGATGTTCACATTATAAGCACTAGCTCATAAGCTTGATCGTAGAAAATGTGTTAATAAATAAAATTGTAATCTCTAGGGATGATATACAGTCATGATGTTGGCTGTTGTGCATGCATTCCCCCAGGCTCAGGCCCCCATAGTACAACTTGCCTTGTTAAAACAGTACATAGTACAGGGTAAGAATTGAGCCATTACAAGTCATCAAACTCTACAGTATTGATATTATTATTAGCTTACATAAAAGTAACGCCTCTCTCTGTTTTGTAGACTTTTGCTTAAATACTAAAGGTGGCAATTTATGTACACCACCAACAACACGGTTTAAATAAAATACGAGATATCGTTTACGAAACTCTGGTCGTTTACTCAATAACGCCATTTATAAAAAAATACGCTGTAAAGTCTCCGTTAGAAGGTTACCATTTTTTATTTGTAAGAATCTCTTTCTTTGGAAACAAATTGTGCCTAAAAATTAAAAATATATCATGGGATTATTTAGGAGAAATAAATTGTGTCTAATTGTCATTAATTTTAAAATCATTATCATGTTTACATGTATATATAATTTATGACTCCGGTTACTGTTCAGGAAGTCAGGCATTAATTTTACGTTGTGTTTGTCTGTCTGTCCAGACGATTACTAGAAAACGGTTTCGAATTTTGAAACTCTTTTCAGCAATTGGTAATTTGCGTAATTTACGTTATGATTTGACAAATCGATACCTCATTCACTAAACACTGTCACTACATTATAGCCCTTTTGAAACTTCAGGGTGACGTCATTTGACGCCTAGATGGCTTCAAAGGTTACACTGTGGTAACTCACAAACTGTTGCAATAGTCCTTTTGAAACTTCAGGGTGACGTCATTTGACGCCTAGATGGCTTCAAAGGTTACACTGTGGTAACTCACAAACTGTTGCGAATTTTGAAGTTCTGTTTTTTCTGTGAAGTTGGTGGGGGACTGGTTGGGTCGGAGGATCGGTTGAGAGGGGAGGGGGGTATGGTTGGATTTGTATCAGGGCTTCCCATCTCGCTACTATTACTTTACAGGTTTATCAAGTGGCGAAGCAACGTATTAATTTTACGTTGTCGGTTGTCAGCCTCTCAGCCCATTTACCTATCCAGACAATAACTCAAAAACCGCTACGAATTTTGGAATTCTGTTTTCGCCAATCAATTGCTTATCCCGTAAGCTCATCATTCACTAGAGTGATTTTGATACTTCAAGGTTACGTTCTCGCACAACATGGTCCACAAGCAATTACGAGTAAGCAGTCGCCTTTTCCATTTGACTATATAGCTGGCCACTTGCCGGATTTTTACAACTGTCCTGGTGAAGAAAATATTAGTTCGAATTGTTGGACTGTTTTGCCCCACAAATTATATGATATGTATATTATACGCTTAACTGTTCTGCATACTTGATCTTTGTAATCTTTGTAAACGAAAGTACTTTATATTCAAGAGTGCCATAACAATACCCAACCACCAACCTCATTGACTCTAAAATGTATTTATCAACCATCATTTTTGCGTGCCTAGTGCCTACCAACATGGTGGTCTATACTTTATCCCCTCAAAAAATAGGATACACAAATCCGCATATACACACGATATTTTAAACTCTCTGCACACACTCTCCTATTATGTAGTACAGTACAGTGTTAAGAAAATGCACGCACAAACCAAACCTGCATTTAATTTCCCTTCCATTATTTTTATTCATCGTCTCTCATTAATAATCGCTTGCTCGCGCTCACTTACTCTCTGCAAAAAATCTGCACTGCTACCAAAGATTACTATCAACAACAACCTGTACTTGACTACTTGGCATATTCTTGGAATATAAAATATAATCGCTTGCTCGCGCTCACTCACTCTCTGCAAAAAATCTGCACTGCTACCAAAGATTACTATCAACAACAACCTGTACTTGACTACTTGGCATATTCTTGGAATATAAAATATAACATAATATATACCTTATGCTTATACTACCAACATACTACACAGCAATTTTTTATTATCTTGCGTCTTTGTTTTTGTGGTCTCCCTCACCACATCATGTGCAGATGATCGCAGTAGGCCCTTTACTTTTAACTAACATTTTGACGCAGCTGTAGTAATGCTGGTTCATCGTCATGATCCCCGTCCTCCTCGTTATGATAATCACTCGTCATGCTATTAGGTTAGGAGACTTCTTTATTGCAAGCCAGTTGGAATGGATACCCAACATAATATGCATCATGGTACCCACATCATTATTAAAACGTACAGTGATTTTTGCCAAGTAATACAATCTATTACACAACTTATGCTATTGACTGCAACAAAACCCCTTGCGTACAAAAAAGTTTTTCTCGAGCATGCCAGTAGTTATCCCCTGATAAGCATGCAGTCGGCAGGAGAGGGAGTAAGACTGTGTATGTAACCGTAAGAGCTATCAGATATGCACGGTGGTAATGTCAAGACTGGCCAACATCATATTTGTTTCGTTCAACTTTTTTTATTATTGAGCGACAATATCAACAACTATCAACTATACAATAACGTTCTTGGTTCTTGTTTATACAAATAAATTGGCTTTAAGTGCCAACGTATTCTAGTTGAAGAATGAAATCTATACATTTATATGAATAGTTTGTCTAACGGTGTTCCATCGTGGTCGTAGTAGAACTGTTACACGGTCTCCATATATACTGCCCACATTAGAGCACTTGTACATACAATCAAAAGTGTCTTATCTTCCAACACTAATAATTACCATTGTTCGTCCATTTAAATAAAAAAGAGAATTGTCCCCGTATGCGACCGAAGGATAAATTTTTGTTCCACGCTATTAAATAATTTGTATAATGCCATCCGTTGAAAAAAAGTACTACAAATTGAGAGTGAGATGCTCGTTGTTCGTACCGTCATCCTCACAACAACAGACGATTAAATTGTTACATGTGCATGTTTGATTGTTGTACTAGGTGTTCATTGTTACTCGTCGTCGTGAGTGAGATTTGGGGATATAGCACGTAATTCGCATGTCGACTTGTGATCAGTTCTCCGCTGACCGCGAGGAAGACCACAACAACAATAGTCAATCATATGTACTAAAGTACTGCTTAATTGTTCCTGGGAATCTTGGTTTGTTGATGAGGTTATTGTACAGTGCCACCAGATAAAGAAGTGCACACCGGTAACTGTTGTAGCTCGGCCGCAATACATGTACGCCAAGTACCTGGTAGTCGTTCATTCGTGGGAAGATAGTCGTTCAGGCTACTAGAGAAACATAGAGCAGCCGTAGCCGGAGCGTTGGGAGTAAAGTTTCTTTTAACTGACCACCAGCATCAGCAGTGGCATTTATAATGGCAGTACTAAAAAGGTTAAATTATTAAAGCAACGACAGCTCAGTTTTTACTTGACAGCTCAGCTAATTTTAATTGTTATTGCTTTTTTATTGTGCAAACGTAAACGTAAAAGAAAAAAATAAAGATATTTCGTTGTCCTTTGTCAGTGACGGCAGTTGACCTTAGGAATATTTTTTAGATGGACGGTTTAAAAAGTCGTTAGTGAATGTCACCGAGCATATCATCGTGAGCAGCGTTTTGGTAGATGAATGAATTTAAATAAAGTGGAAGGTGAAGTGGGTTTAACTCTCGGTGTTTTTATAGCATCGTTTTTTCTCTTTATGCGTGAAAAATAAGCCACGCCAAAATTGTACGCGTGGTGGTGCGACGAAGACTAGGACAACAGCGTGTTCTTAACAAGATTTTTTCAGTGCTGAGTAGGGTGTTAGAAAGGTGTGGTGGCTGAAGAGAAGACTGAAAAGGGTAACGGTGTGAACAAGTGAAAAGCGGGTTGACAAAAACAGGCATTTAAGTCGTTGTGTTAGGTTAGTCCTCCAAGATCCAGCCCGAGCGCTGGACGCGGCACTGTCACAATTTACAGCTTAGGGTTAATTTTTCAAGAAACTAGGTTAGTTAGGAAGATTACAGCAACCACAACTACCACCCGTCGTCAGGAAAATGGCGCCAAGAGCGGCAGTAGACGCCCTGGGCATGTTCCGAAATGCCTTGAACCCCCTAAACAATTGGTACTCTCTACTTGTGTTCGGAATCATGGGCACCTTCTCCACCATCATCATGACGTACACGAATCTGGACATGATGAGGGACCGCTTCCAGGCACAGTTTTATGATACCGAAGACACTTTCGACTTTATCGTGGGTAAGTTAATTAGCAAAGAAATTTGAAAAAGTGATATATGCTTTTTTGTACCGTAAAACTGAAAGTATATTTTTAGAAATTATATGCGCAAACAAAATGCGTGCAATGAAAAGAAGATGAAGTGTGCATTTTCCATTGTTGACTTTACCTCAAAAAAGCCAGACAAGGATGTAAATTTAAAAACTATTCATAGCGATTTTGCTGGGAAATCCCAAAGCAGCTCTACTTGATGCCAAAAGTACTTTCAACTTCAAACACTTGGCTGAAGAGTAAAGAGTTCATTGTTAATTCAATAATAATTGTTTGAGCTGTGCTGACTCATTCGGTTTCCAAAATGGTTTACCTAATATCATGACAAGTGAGAAAATCTCCAGTTGACAATGGGAAATCTTCAACACAGGCTCGAGATCTTATATCATTCTTAAGAATTACAGTGACTAGGAGAGAAGTGGTGAGAATGTTATACGCAGTGGCTCAAATTGAGACCATTGATTGGAATTTTTCCAAGTATTAGAACACTTCCAATTCCTAACAAAGGAATACTAGTCACTAGTCATTTGTGCATTCACCGACCATTTTTATTCTGGCCGTGTAGCCGCGCATGTTGGGTGAATTGTTAAATGTGTACGTGACAATTTAATACTTTATTGAATTAGCTCCAAAATACTCGTTAATCGAAATAGGTTCGGTTCATAAAGAGGGTAAATTGGCTTACTTAGTCCGAAGTAGGTATCAATATTCACAGAAGCGAGACAAATTTGTCTGAGATAAAAACCGGGTGTGTGATTCACTGCATTTCGAGTTAGCCTTAAGCAGAAGCTGACGGAACAGCGGGGGTCAGGGGGATAATCTTATCCTGTACTGCACTTATGTTCCCTGACCTGTAATGTTATAGTAAAATTTCAAGGGGGATTTTACCCCATCCCGCGGTTCCGCTCCGCAGCCTACGGCTATAAGACAGTGTTCTTTATGCATTATTGTCATTGTCATTTTGAAGGGGCAGCTAATGACAATCATCATGCCTGAAAACCACATCCCTTCGATTAGTCTTTTAGTAGCCTAGGTGACCTAGGTACANTAGGTGGCCTAGGTACAAATGACAGCAAAAGTATTCACTGCGTGACTCACTCATTGCTCTATATTCCAATATTCATTATCATTAATGATGTAACGTTACATCAGAATCAATTTTTATATTGCTATGCCCAACTATAATTCACAGCAAAAAAGTCATCATACCTATTATGGGTATGTGGGGACAGGTTTTTTATTGCACCGTTGTAATAGTAATAAATAATATTTGATCAATCGTACAATTCATCTTACAATTTTGTACATTTGCAAGATTACATTGATCGGATTTCTTCTTCACACACGGGCTAAATTCCATTATGGGGGGATTTTCCATTACAGCGCTACTGCGTAAAACCGTTAAAATGCACTTGTTTTATTGATTTTTTTAGTTAGTACCCATTAGCCATTTAATTTATACATATTATACATATAAGTAAATATGTGAAGAGTTAAATATGTCTGTTATATTTACGCATATTTACAAAATTCACAGCAAAAAAGTCATCATACCTATTATGGGTATGTGGGGACAGGTTTTTTATTGCACCGTTGTACTAGTAATAAATAATATTTGATCAATCGTACAATTCATCTTACAATTTTGTACATTTGGAAGATTATTGATCGGATTTCTTCTTCACGCACGGGCTAAATTCCATTATGGGGGAATTTTCCATTACAGCGCTACTGCGTAAAACCGTTAAAGTGCACTTGTTTTATTGATTTTTTAGTTAGTACCCATTAGCCATTTAATTTATACATATTATACATATAAGTAAATATGTGAAGAGTTAAATATGTCTGTTATATTTACGCATATTTACAGGTACATTCTCGACACTTTGTCGGCTGCACCTTTCAATTTCATCCATTCCTTCTACAAGGAGTGTGTTTAGACTTTAGACCATTGTTTTTGTATCGTAACAACCAATTAATAAGGAATATTGTTCACATAGACGTAGTGATATTTAGTGAAGATTCATCTCAAATCAGTAACGACTAAAGGCATCAGACATAGTATATAAGTATTCCCTAAACAAAAATATTTTCGTCATCGTGTAAATAGGTAGGTATTGGTAATTACAAAATTACATAAATCACCGTCAAAGATTGTTACTGCGGAAGTCCTATTTGCCTAGTCAAGTCTACATACTCAAAGTCGTTATTGTGTGTAAGAGAGCAGACAGGCTAACAATTTAATCAAACTTAAAACAGGATTTTTGAACAGTGCCAAAAACACATTTTTTCAAGTGTGAAGAACTCTGTTTAGCTACCTACGTACTTACTACCTTCCTTTTCTTTACGATATCATATTGTGTCAATATTAAATGGTTTCATCCCTCCCCCGATTAAACGCTGGGCTCGACTTTATTAGCTTTATGACATCTAAGCATACCAGTAAACTTAAACTTTCAATTTGAAGAAAAATGTCTATATTTTTTAAAGTAACTTGTCATCGACACATAGCAACAGCCCTGTTTTAAATCAGTAGTATAAATAAACAAAGTTTTTGTCAATTATTGGTGCTGTTACAGCTTGTTGTTTTCTTCCCAGGGAAGGTGAAAAATATAAGCTACTGTTTGCTTTTGAATAAACGGGTTCGGCTATATGTTCATTCATGGTGGTGGGAGACGTAACAAAAGACAAGGTAAACGAGAAGGGTGTAAACCCAAATTTACAACTACTGAAAGAGTCGAATAGGTGATGAGATTTGCCATAAACCAGGGTGATGATGACGATTGACGCCCCATGGGGGTTAAAAGAGTTCACCATTTTGGGTGAAACTTTGCAAACATCATAACTTCCATTATATATCTGTATGCGAAGTTTCAGCTATGGTTGTCATTTGTAAAAACATTTCACCCCAGTGGGTTGACCTCATTCTGCTTCGAACTCAAAAGCTTTTGACCATATCTATCAATTGGAGAAAACAGAATTTCAAAATTCGTTATCGTTCAAAAGTTATCGTGTTTACAGACACACACAAAGACAGACAGGAAGGTAATCTCGTTAACAACTGAATGCGCTTTCAGTAGTTACTAATGGATAAGCCTTTCGCACGTGTGCCATGAAAATTAATTTTGTTTTTGTGTTGTCATATAAATTTTAAATGAAACAATTGCTCACTATAGAATTCAGGCTTAGGTTTTACGGCCCATGAACATGAAAGGGTTTAAGGATATAAGTGTGAACAAATAGAAAGGAAGCGTAAAACGATAAACGACAGCATTCGTATTAGGAACAGGTAAACAGACGCTAATGAGTTGATTTAAGTATTAACATATTAAAGCATTTTGTCGATCCTCAATTTTACTTTTAAAAGGTCCCATAGTTTTGATCCTTTATCCTCGCCGCGATTTGTGTACAATAAATACGCATAGTCCATACACAATGCCCCTCGAAAAACAAACGTGTGTAAAAAGTGACTCGATTTTTAGACGATTGAAAAATAATAACACGGTAGTCAATAAATAGTAGTGCGTTCTCAGCTTTTATAGCGCTCCTGTTCTATTGATTACTATTCAGACCATGACCACAACCGTGTATTACTTTTTGTGTGTTATGCGTACAAGGAAGTCTACCTCACTTGCTGAATCATCCGCATTATCCTGATAGAAGAAATTAAAATAGAAGCTCTAATAAAGTGATTATTCCCTATAATTATTGTAATACTCTCTTGTGTACCATTCACCACTTTTTTAGTATTAATTTAGCGGCACAGGAAAACAAATTCCAAAACAAAGCGTGTTACACCGTTTGTTTGTTTTTTTACTTGTAGCAGCCACAAAACAAAAATAAAGACCCCCTCCAACGTAATAAAATGTTCAACATTACACAAAAATAGACAGTGTTTCGTGAGCTAATCCTTGTCATTTTTAATCGGTCATCCCTGATTGATTAATCACATCTCTGGCATGAGGTGGTTTTGGTGTGTGGACAAATGTATTGCGACATCACTATAAAGTGAGCAAAAACATGCTCTATCTGTATGCACAGTCGCAACTGTATAGTCAAAATTAATTGTTGTGTAAGTGCCTAAATAACGATAGTAAAGTGGCTTAAGCCTTTCTGTAAATTAATTGCTAGAAATGGGCCATCATCAAAAAATATGGTGATCATCATCTGCGCCGCCATGACCGTTTGTCTTCTTCGTAATTTTCGTCTGGCCATGCCACTACTCTTATAGTTATAGTAGTCTCTTACTTTTCCTTTTTTCGTCACCTGTGCGTCATTATAACGATTATTTATCTATGTCAAGCCACGAAAAAACTGACACCAGGTAGTGGATTGGTAGTAGTACCAATTCTTAATACGGCACTACGGCACCCATGATGTAGGTATATGACGTACGTGACGTACTCCTCGTCACCATCGTCATCGTTATCAGCGTCGTGGGCCTCGCCGTGATAATACAACAAAACGACAGCAGTCCCAATTCCTTTTTTTCTCTGGGTCAATGAAAAACTTACAATACATTGTTATTTAAGACATTCCCTCATCATTCACTCGCTGTTGTGTGTAGCAGCCGCGTTCTGATAATCAGGGAATATCCTAGAAAAAACGTAAAGTAACGATTGTAACGATGAAAACAAGAAGAAATGAGTGACTAAGCCACTCAGTAAACTCCGGTGCCTACGTATTTATCTTTTTATTTTCCCACTTATCTATATATTGGGTTTTACTTGCTTGGCGTTTTGTATGCAAAGTATTGCAAAGTAAAACGTTGAAGTCTGCGAATTAAATAATAATGAGGCAAATATGCATAAAGGTTGTGTGTACGAGGCACAAAATATTATGCGGATCATATGATCATAACGATGATGAGTAAAGCTATTAAAAATAAAAAAGGGTCGCGTCCAAGTCCACGTAGTAAGCAACGTCATCATCATGATCATCATCACTTTTGCTGATGATGGTTGAGTGCGTATGTGTAGTAGTAACTTGTGTAAGTGCCGTGGTGTCCTTGAGGAACGCTTGAAATTGTTACGCGCTGTGTGCGCTGTGTACTTTACAGAGGAATAGGTAGTTAAGTACAGAAGACAATACAAGAAAATGCTTCAGTATTGCATTGTAGATAGACAAAGATCCTATAAAATTATGCTGTTATTAGTAGGCTGTTACGAATGTTACTAATCGTAAGAGCAAAAGAGTCGTAAATCGTAGGTTAGAAAACTCATAGAGATAACTCATTATTACGAACGAAGAGGAGAGTTCAATGTGGTTTTATCCGCATAATAACTGCTGCTCTGCATGGTTCAAAATGAAATTACAACTTTGAAACTGAGACTAAACATAACAAGAATGTTGTCAGCACTATTAAATGAAACTTTCGCATGCGATGCGTGTTGGTTATGTTAGACGACTCGAATGAATGCATAAAAAATTTGAAGTTATAACGGTTTCTAGCGGTTACCGTTGCGAAATTTGGATCAAAATGTGTCACAAATTGTTTTTTAGGCGGAGACGAGTCGAATGATATATTACATGCCCGATGTTACTATTTAAAATTTTTGAAGAGGTAACGGTTTCTAATGGTTGCCATTGTCCGATTGACAGACAGAATGATAAAATCAATAACTTTCGTTTATTATGCTTCGCATACGAAAGTTGATATTTAATTATTTAATAATCTTATTTAATATTTGTAGTAATTTTTCTTTCTGAATGGGTATAAAATGGATTGGTACTTTGATGATACCATTCGATTCAAGTGAGAATGAAATAGACAAAGAATGGAAAAGACCGCCATTTTTAAAAAATATTGTTTTTGCTATTTCCATCCATGGATGATACTACTAACTCTGTAGTGATTTCGGTTATTGGTACATCTCAACATCGCAGTGAACTTGACGGCATGAGAAATGATGCTGTGCTTGAGTATTAGCATAAAACATGAACAAATTAGTAGGCAAGCGTCCTTTGGCGTTGAGTATAGTATGGGTTGGTATGGTTGGTACCTTTTCTAAGTTATACGACACTAGACACTTTGAAACGTAAATAAATGCAAGGTATAAATATGCCATTGCCGCGTCGATTTCAAAAGCGTATGTTTTGCAGCACTCTCCTCGCCTTTCGTAGTGCTGAGGCAATATCTTGTGGCTTGTCTCGTTTAAACTCCGCGTTTCATAAAGGAGGAGACGGCAATAATAGTAGTGGTGGGAAAATGAACACACAATGATGTAGTAACGTGTGGTAATTTATAATAATTTGTTTGTAACTCCAAATTTGACAACCCCCTCCAAAAACGAGAACTTTTCTAGATAAGCCAACTTGAATTTGCCTTGCAACTGTCCCTAACGATTAAATACCCTTACCTCTCTTATTCTTGTGACAGATCGTGTGGGCGGTGAAATGGAGTCAAGTGGTGTGAGTGTGAGTTATAATTTGTGGATTTAATATCTAACTCAATGGGTTTGTAAAGACGTTATTTGTGAAACAAAAGAACTATTTTGTTGTTTCGTTGAAAAGTTCAATGATGGATGGAGATCTTCGTACCTCCTACATGTGCTCATATATTGAGAGAGACATGCGGTTTAAGAAACAAAATTTAGCAATACATTTAATTTAAGAAAATTACAACATAAAATACGCGAATTATGATAGCCGATGAAAATGCGTTCAGTTTTATAATACATGCGTATAAATAGTTCATCATAAAATAAAAGGTAATTATGACATAATGCATGTGTGTGAGTATTTACGACTGCTCAATCATGACCATATTCTTGGTACTCAGGTGTGGTAGGCAGTGCAGCATAAACAAAATGTTGCCAACATTTTTCTCCATTAAAGACATTTAAGCTCTGTGAGCCTGGTGCGCGCATCTATTTAATATTTTCATTAAAGTCGTTATGGGGGCAGGGGGTAATCTCGTTTTAAGTGTTAGTCACGGTGTTTAATCGCTATCGCTATCATCATTTCTAAAATATTTTATGGATATCAAGAGATAAGATGAGGGTGATGGTAAATGGTAATCCATGCCATGCAACAGGTTATCTGTAAACTCGTGCTATGATGATGATGAGACGATGAAGACTACGAGATTTGCTGATAAAATCATGGATAATGTAAGGTAACTATAGTGATGTGTGGGTGGATATTGATGATGCTGGCGATGGTGCACTACTCTCTGAAGAAATAAAAAACTTTTGCATAATGGATAAACTTCACAGTTGAGAAGATAATCGTGGAATCATCGTTGTGAACTGAAGTGTAATATTGGCGAGCGTTGTTAATTTAGAGGTCAGATTACAAACTTGAGCTTGGCATCTACATTGTGATTGTGAGTACGCCCAGTAGGATAATATAGATAATGTGTTGCTTAATAGGACTATTCACGGTAATGGAAGTTCTTGTACAAATATTGTTCATATAAAGTAACAAGTAGTAAATGAAAAGCAACAACGTAATGCTGTGTTTACGTACTTTAAAAAACTTCTGGCAAACATGAGCAGGGTAAAATCACATTCGAGGAGCATGATACTTTTGCACTGTTTCACGTTTCCTTCGACAATTTTTTTCTAAAAATGTAGAAATTATACATTTTAAATGAAGACGAGGGGTTTGTGAATTATTAATGTTATGTGTTAGAATAATTTTTCGAAATAATTGCCATAAATAGGTGAAAAGTCGTTTAGAGAGATACATATTACATTAGAGAGAGACACATATTATGGGTGATAGTAATTTCCTTTTGAAAATGCATAATATTAAGTTTAAACAAACTGATGAAAATATAATAATGACGCCAATTATTATTGCTTTTATTTAATACCATTAGGGAGAGAACTTCCCTGCGAAATTGTGCAAACTTGTTTATCTTAATGATTAGTTCTGTAATAGGCTATTAGAATGATATAAATTTTTCTCAGTATATCTAATGTGATTATCTGTTTGCAGTTGTGTTTATCATGATTCGGCCTATTCATCTAGTTGTTAGCAGAAAACGGCCAGGAACAATTATTTTACTGCAGATTAATTGCTCAAGCTATTGGCATGCGTAGGTAAAGATACAGTCGTGAGAATTTCTGCGGGCCAGCAGTGTTGAAGATTCATTAGACCAAAGTGAAGGAATGTAAAAATGATAACGATAACAGAAAGTGTACAACACTGGTTTGAAGAAACATGGAAGATCTTGAGAGAGATGTGTTGCACAGGTAATACAAATACAGTCCATAATTTTGTCCAGTGGTTCAAGCCCTGTTGCTCAGGTATTAAATTGCATGAGAAATTTTACTACATTTGCGTGTAGCCAATGTTCTATAAAAACCAAGTGGAACGGGGAGTTGTTTGAAGAAAATTACAAGATTTACTTTTTGAGGAACCGTGTAAATGTATTATTATTATTAATATTCATTTCCTCTAATAAATACCATCTTACAGACAGTGATCATCTCGTTCTCATTTTTTTCGGACAAAGCCAACAAGTCATACGTATTCAATTATGATGTCCTATACTTGCAAGTTGCAACACATCTCTGGTTACTGTATAAATACATGAATGCTTTCCATGATGCGCCTTGAGATAAACGCAACATATTTTGTGCTTACATTGCATTGCTTATATGTTTTTACGCTGAAGTTATAACAACACATGTCGTTGGTCAGTTTTTAACAAACACGTAGCCAGCTCGAGAATTGGGAGGAGACACATGGATTTTATGCGAAAAAAAATGTTTTAATTTTTTAAAATGTTGAGTACCAATTTGCGTAACCACAGGGGTCAAAGTATCCCACAAATGACCTTTTTTTCTTGCGCTTGCTATTTGGGGGACCCCGGTACACCCCTTGTCTACGCAAAGTATTTAGTTCTAATTTGACTCGACTTTGTTCGCCACTCTCTGGGCGTGAAATCGCTAAATCCGACTACATGAGTTGATTTTTTGTTTCAATACCCAATGAACGCTTTGTCGGCAATTTCATGCTCATCATGGAAGCATGAAAATTGCAAAGGGCATTTTTGACGTAACAATTTACAAATTCGTATAAAACTGACTTTTGTGGTGTCCAAACTTCCCTCTAAAATGCACTGTCATGATCTGTTAATGTTTTACACGTGCTTTATTCCAGCAGGCAAAAGACTCCTTTTGGCAGATTTCATGTCTACTCGAGCGTGCGGTTTTTAACCTGTCTGCTAAAACACGCGTAACTACCATCATTTAACCATAAAACAATTATATGATGTTACTTTTTTTTCTACCAATGATTTCCAGTTGTATTTGTTGAGGTCATTCTCCGTTGTTTTTCTTGCAGCGTGTCACAACTCAAAACGTAACCTTTAGCGTTGTGGCAACATTTTGTAAGGCAAAGTTTGGCAACACACTCATTGTAATGTAAATCTCTCATACATATATCGACGCATAGTACAATTAAATATCAAGGGCAATTTTATAATACGTCGGTTTTGGGGTTTTATAGCAATAATAATGTTGTTGTACTGGCACTTGTTCTTTTACGGAAGTTCTAATATGTTGAGCAATGACATTGGATTAAAACACGTGCCTGCCCATCTTTGACCTCTCTGACTCTGCTTAATATTTTTACTTTGTCATTTAGAAATGAGAGACACCACACCATAAAATTGAACTTGAAATGTAGATAACCTTTTTTATTAACTACTGAAAGAGTAGTTAGTAGTTAATGGTTTGTCTTCCTGTCCTGTCTGTCTGTAAACACGATAACTTTTAAACGATAATGAATTTAGCTTTTATGAGTTTATGAATATGGGGGTTTGGGGTTCGCGTGGGGTCACAATTTTTTTCAAATGACAACCATTCAACCATAGTTGGAAGTATACAGATAAATAATGGATAATTATGACTTTTAGCAAAGTTTGGGTCAAAATGGTGGACCTCATTGACCCACAGGAGGCGTCAAAGTTTCATCATCACCATAATGGTTTATTGCAAATCTCATTAGTCATTCATTACCTGTTCGAGTCTTTCGGTAGTTGTAAATAAGGGTTTACACCCTTCACGTTACATTTAACTGGGGGTAAATTTTTCATTAAACGCCAGCAACGGTAGTAAAGTGACACAGCGACACAGGAACCATGTTGTTGCAGTCAATGATTATGTCTTAATTATGTCAATAAGAAGCTGTTTGGCTGGATTTGTTGCAGTTTGTGAACCGGCCAATTTTATTACATCTCCCCAAGGTAATCATCCCACGTGCATAATGTTCATCAATTTACATGGTTATTATGATGATAATATTTGATACACAGTATAACCACTAATTATTGTTATGAAAGTGATGATGCGTTAAACCTTTAACATGCG
>JAHZNB010003587.1:0-12103 GCA_027744295.1 Callyntrura guangdongensis
TTTGGAAAACCTACTTTTGATGGCCCTGCTGCTGTCCTAGGGAAACCGAAATATAATTTTGGTCCTGCAAAAATGCCTGCTACTACGACCTTGCTTCCGGTATTACAAAATTATCGTTATGACTTGTTTCGAAATTGTACATTACTTTTTTATCTCGGACTAATCAATATTTTTTTTGCTCAGCCACTGTCAAAGAATCCATTTCACAAGCCTGTGGCTCCTCTTCCACCCCCTCCCTTGGATCCCGAGATGGATGATTCATTTAAAAGTGCTTGTAATAGTTTCCTCGACCAAACTGGAGAAACACACTTGAGTAGCTACGACATAACAGTTTATGAGGACTTGGATGAGGATTTGAAGCATAGAGAGAACAAGACTGTTCCTCACTGGGCCTCTAACAGTAAGAATTAATTAATAATTCAAGTAAATCTGTCTGTGTTTTGGTCTGAAATTTTGCGTACAAAGTAACAATCATGCTGTATTTCTTATTTACAGAAGATGCATTGAATACTGCTTTATATTCTATGGTCCTACTACCGGAATATGAGAGTAAATTTCATGGCGGTTTTCCGAAGCCGGATAAAAGTTACAAATTGTTCCCCAATAGAATGGGCCATCATTAGATACTAACTGTCAATATTGCTGAACGATTGATTATATATTTTGTGTATATTTATACCCCCGCAAGTACTTCTGTATAGTTAATTTTCTGTGTTAGTTGCTTGTCAGTAGCCTGTGTACAAGTCACACTAAGTGTTCGTGAAAATGTTTTTTTTATAAACGAACAAAAACTAAACTTGACAAAATAATTCAAGCCAATGTGTATATTATGAATAATATTTGTACGATTTTTCAAATGTTGAACTTGATGCACATTTACCATATTTAAAAGTCTAAAATATATTTATTGTTACTTTCTATTTGACTTGTAAATTATTTGTCGCGCTGCTTGGCAGACTTTTCGATTACTTAGGGTAATTATTTTGTCCATGTCGAATGTAAAATAAATTGGAGTCTTGATAAATTACAAGAACACGTCGTGATAATTAAATTATACATTAGTTATTGTTGCTGTCTTGCGACTCGCAAGTTGCGAGTGAATGACAGCTGGCGAGGTCATGCTAAAATAACCGTACTGCGATTTGATTTAAAAGTATTTACTATCGTATAACGTATTATCGTAAGTTTCTTGAAAGTTGTTTGTTTGTCCCATTTTACATTTGTTTTTTAGCAGTAGCTGTCTTATATTTTCAATTTAATCTCTATCGAACACTGATTGCCAAGCGTTAATTAGCGTCATATATGTCAGGTACGGGACTATATTCTGTCGCCATTGTATAAATATCAATCCAATCAATCATACATTATGCATATAATCCAATTATTATTGTCTCGTCAAGGCGTGGTGACTAAATCCATAATGGTATTCACGAAATCCATAGACTGAGTCATCGACCAAAACAACATCATAGTTTTCCATGTACGCAGGCAGATGCTCCTCCACCTTGAATTATTTTATAGGCATAAAATTATCTATTTGGTTATTAATAAATAATATCCCGTTTTTAAAGATTATAATGATAATAGCTCACCTTTGTGTTCAAAAATCCAATTTTAAGAAGTGCATTTGGATTCTTAACCCCAATGGCCATGTTGGTGTCCCCTAAACTATCCCCCATTAGAATAACATTATGACGGCTCTTCAATTCTTCAAAGTATGTCGAATTGACATCGTGAAGGGCGGCTTCATTTTTGTTATAAATATGACTGCAGAGTGCAGAGACAAAATGTTTGATAAATCAATGAAACCTAGCTCGTGGAAATTTTAAATTTGGGTCTCTTACACCAACGGGCTTCTGAATCCCTTTAGTTCTCCAGTGTCATCAAACTCCATGAAATTTGCAATCACTTTCAAATATTGAGTAATTTACTTCGTTCACCTTCAAAATCTCTTCGACCAAGTTGCCCATGCCGGCGGAGAGGATAAGCGTTGGGACTTTGAAAGTGTGAAGTGTATGAAGTAGCTTCTTTGAGTTATCTCTGTCAAATGGAATGAAGCATTGGTCACGAGAACACGTACAATAATGAACAATAAAAAAACCACCCATATAATAACTTCTGTTATTACCTCAGCACAGCGCCGGGAGTTTTGGCCATTTCGGTCATGTGCCAACTTTTCATCCGAGGATTAGTCGACATAAAGCTCTCATGAGAATTTTTCGTACCATTCAATCCTACGCATGAAAAATCCGTAATACATAATATCTCAATTCATTGTAATTGTAATTAACATGACATTTTTTCTGCAGCTCACATATACGGAGTTTTTTCCTCCGCAGTCATTTCTACATTGATTTCAATTGGGTAGTATTTTTCGAATAGCTCAATTGCATCAGCTTTAACTTTGGCAGGCACCAATGGAGAGTGAAGCAATGATACCTAAAATATTTTAAATATTTTCTTGACGCAAATGGCATATGAAATGAAAATGAATTCGATAAAAATCCCCCAACTGTATGATTTGGGGCAAAGTGAGACACACCGTAAGAAGATTCACATCTTTTCCCGTCAATATGATATCTGGTAATTGTTGCGTCAAAGTCAGTTATCACCTGAAAATCCAAATAACCTTTTGACATACTTCATCGCCAACTACCAATGCGCAGAAATTTAATAATTATTACAATAAATTGACTTCATATAAAACTACCTGTAGAGATTGTGGACCGGCTCCCACAATTTTACTCAGCAAATTTTCTGTACTTTCGTGGTTTTTTATTTTCACTTTCTCCGATCTTCCATAGGTCGCTACCACCTAACAAAATAATAACAGATTGATAGTAACAATGATTTCACTTGTACAGATGTCGTTTCGTTTGCATGTCAAAATGTTTCACTTCTTACCTGGTCTGTAAGGGGTGTCATTTTTGCCCAAGTCATTAGTTGCAGCAACCAAGCTCTTCTTACCATTCGATATAGTTAATGTCGTTTCGTTTGCATGTCAAAATGTTTCACTTCTTACCTGGTCTGTAAGGGGTGTCATTTTTGCCCAAGTCATTAGTTGCAGCAACCAAGCTCTTCTTACCATTCGATATATAGTTACTCAGTAAGTTCTGCTCCTACTGGTGGTTTCCAACCAATCTAATGAGAAACGCTATCTGATGAGACACAAATATTATCTCTCGTCCTGTCCTAAACACAAAAACAAAAACAATTTATTTGTCACTTGAATCGGCGGTGTTAACTACGCATATGGTTTTATCCGTTTTATTACACCCTTTGTTTATTCTCACTTGGACAGAGTTTTGTTGTTATCAGTCCGATAATAATTCCTTTAGGTCGAGTCTTCTCTTCTCCGCTACCACTTACCACCACCCTTGCGCACTTTTATATTTGTCACTTGTTTCCAAAAGGTCATGGACCTGTCAACTGCCAACATTCAACTCTTATATGATTATAATTATCATACAGGCAGTATTGTGTTATCACTTTCATAAATAGTGTACCGAAGTGTCAATTTGGTTTCAATCTAAATTAATAGCTGGAGCATGATGATGATGAAGACGAAACGTGTTCCAATATAGAAATGAAATGAACATGACATTGTTCTCTGAGGTTTTGTTTTTATTGTTTGGTCGGGTGGGTGGTTTGGTTGCATAGTCGTTGTCTCTCTCATATCCTTTCCGTCATAATTGGATCAGCTGCTGAACAAGTCATATCACAACAACTTATTCCAGTAGTGCAGTGCAGGGTTCCTTTCCAGCTGCAGCTTCCCCTGTCAATACTCTGCTACTCGACTCAACCGGTACGTATAATCGTGTACAAGATAAGTTATACTTATACTATCTGCTTTATGCATTTAGTGTATTTATGTTTGATAAGAAATAGTTAAAAGCTGCCCATAAAAATTTAGTCCTTCCTCCCCGGCGCCCTTTTAACCTTTACATAATAATTAAATAGGCTTTGAGCTTGTGTGGTTGATAAGCCAGATACTGATTTTGCATGCAAAATAAATGTGACTTTATCTGTCTAAAACTAAAATACACCAAGGTGGGCGGTGGGCTTATTGCTGTGTGGTTACTTTACCTTTGTATAGTTTATTACAAAGAGGTGTTTACAGTTCCACCATTGCAAGATAATGCACAGATTTAACGTTGACAAGCACGTAATATTACTACTAGGACAAGAGGACTGAGTGGACAATGCGAGTTTACCCAACTTCCCCTTTACAAGAGTGTCACTTTCCAGAATCGTCATGTTTACGACAACTGAGCACAAGTGCTGAGTCAAAGTTTTATTTAGTAGTGTTCACGAAGACAAAGGAAGGTAAGTTAGATTTGACATTTCTGCAAGCGAAGTGATTTAGAGCTCTTACCGCTCTAACTATTGGGAGTGGGAAATACAGAAGGGATCATCATTCTCATACGCCTTAAGTGGATCAATTACCAACAACCAAGATGAGGACGCGTGCTTTAAATTTACTGCGTTCCTTAGGGAAATTCGGTGCAGTTGGTACCGGTGTGGCAGCGTCTATATGTACCACCATTGTTGTGGCTAAAGCTGCATGTCCTATAGATCCTTGTACGCCGCAATCCTGCTGTCCCCAACAACGACATTTGCAAATACCCGAGGCTGATCATCCTCCTTTCCGGAAGTGGAATTTTAATTGGGACAGGTGTGGTATTTGTATATTGACAATGAACAATAATTGATAATTGTTGCTGACAAATTCTACACTGCAAATGTTAATGAAACTTTATTTTATCCAGAATGGATCCGGGACAATGTGGTCCAATTTGGCCAGTGACAACCCCCGAGAAGGACGATCCTCCACCAAGTTCCGATTCGACTTCAGAGAATTCCACCAAGATTTCAAATTCAAATGATGACTATGCTACAAAACCCCGTAGAAATTTAATTCTCATTCGTCACGGACAGTACAGCACTGCTGGAGAAGATGATTGTCAGCATACGTTAACCGAATTAGGCCAAGAGCAAGCCGCCCTTACTGGAAAAAAGCTTGCCTCGATGGGAATTAAATTCTCTAGCATCGTCAGTTCTGCCATGACAAGAGCCAAGCAAACAGCCGGCATCATTTTGGAAAATATTGATGCTGAAAATCAGAAAACGCTCCGACTGGAAATTAACGACCCTTTATTAAGTGAAGGTGTTCCTTGCATTCCAGAGCCGCCGTTCAGAAAACCAGAATTATGGAATCCAAATGAAAGGGTAAAAATAAAAATGTTTTAGTCGCCTATGTCCTCACCATACATGATTTTGTCCCTTAACTGAGCTGTTCCGTTTTTTAACACTGTTTATCAGGATGTTCTGGTGGAAGGAGCCAGGATTGAAACCGGTTTCAGAAAGTATTTTCACCGGGCAAAGCCATCTGCAGAGGAAGACTTGTGGGAAATCATCGTCTGTCACGGCAATGTTATTCGGTATTTTGCATGCAGGTAAAAAAATCCGACATTCTACAATGCCTTCAAAACCATCTCAGAGGAAAGGACATTTTTTGTGTTTCGAAGGCTATTAATTTTATTATATTGTGGTATTAACAGAGCATTACAATTTCCTCCTGAAGGCTGGCTACGGATCTCTATAGACCACTGCAGCATAACACGTGTCACTATTTTGTCAACTGGGGAAGTCATTTTACGAGGACTTGGGGACAGTGGTCACATCCCTTACGAAAAAGCTACTGTGGCGTAAACAGAAACTTTAATTTTCCATTCTCTCCTGAATATGAATGATATTTACCCAAATAAAATATTTTTTTATCATTGTATCATTTTCTTTGTGTTATTTAATCATAATGTATTTACATATATTTTTTTACACGCATGACTTTATTCAAACAGACCTTGTTCCCCCGTAAAAATGAAAGAAGCATTCTATATTCTATTTTGGTGTGTGTCTGTGTTCTTCCAGGAATGCTTAGTGATTTCCAGGAATAACCATCCTCCTGCCTCTCATAACACAACAATAATCATCTCTACCTCATTAAAATGCTGAATACAATAAATTCCTACTAAACTATAATCAACATGAAACGATTAACTCATTTAAGAGCCTTATCGTGTATTGATAAGAAGGTTCTCTCATTAGCATTAGTATCACGTCTCTTATTGCCATTTTTATACAGACACACCGGTGTGCATAGATTTTTAAACATTATTAATTCTTATGCACCTGTGCTTCAGAGTCAAGCTTGAAGGCATCTCCATTTTTTGGCAAAATCTCTGTTATTACGGTTTTTTTTCTCTAGACGATCGTTTTCCGTTCCTGCTTTTACTATTTTTCTTTGGCTTCCTTACCTATCTAACCACTTACCTGCCCAACCACCTATACCTTTCTTCCCATTTTATAAACTGTACATCTCTTCTCTGCTCATCTCTTGCCCAAAACGTGTCCGTCTATACTTTCCGTACAGACGTCCTTACACAATTCTATCGCTGCTCCTATCAAGTTGCAAAATGCAAAAAAAAATCTCTTGGTTTTCTGCATTTGTTCTTCTCTCCCCATAATGAAGATGGGTGATTTTACCTCGTTACTGTATCCGATATCATCATCTGTGTTGTTGTGTGTGGAGTCATGCAAGATGCACACAAGGGGAAAAAGGTAAGCATGCAGGGAATCAAAGTGATTAGCTCCCCGAAAAGATGGACCAGGCCGTATTAAAATCAAAACTTCCTCACCTCAGTACGTTGTTCTTGTACTGTACGAGGAGGATACTAGTTTCTTGACCATTATTAAGGTGCATCGTCATCATCATCCCCATCATCACTGACAATTGGAGAATTCTAAGCACGCCAAACGTGTAATTATCCGAATTATCTGTCTGTTCTCCTATTGTGCAGGTAAACTAAATAAACAGCAGCAGCACCAGAAAATGTTCTGTTCTCCGGCTGTAAATCCCGTGACTGCGTACTGATTACGAGAGAGAGAGAGATTTTAAAGCATCTGTAAAATAATAAGGTGTCTGTATACTTTTCCATGATATCAACTGTTACATTGGTTTGGTATGAAGGAAAGTACACAGACAGAAGAGAGCAGTTGACGTAATGACGTATTGTATTTATGGAAATGAACTTCTCTCTGCTGCTGCTGGAATAAATTGTGCTGGAGTAGAAGGGGTATATTCCTGACCAAAAATAGTTAATTCGTGGCTCTCTGCTAGCGTTTGTTGTTGATCTTGTGTATGAACTACAACACATACTGGTTTTTATACTAATGCCAAACTAAACTCCTCCTGATGCTGAGCTTACTCTAATAATCATTCTCTCTCCAGACAGAAATTTTTTAGTTCTTCATTCTGTGAATTTTTTTTTAGATGAAGCCGTGGTACACAAGAGAGAACCAGTTTTGATATTTGTTAGGGGTCACTTCATACATATTTACGATTGCAGTAGTACGAGAGGGGGTCGTCTTGTGTGAGAACAATGGAAATGAACTTCTCTCTGCTGCTGCTGCTGGAATAAATTGTGCTGGAGTAGAAGGGGTATATTCCTGACCAAAAATAGTTAATTCGTGGCTCTCTGCTAGCGTTTGTTGTTGATCTCGTGTATGAACTACAACACATACTGGTTTTTATACTAATGCCAAACTCCTCCTGATGCTGAGCTTACTCTAATAATCATTCTCTCTCCAGACAAAATTTTTTAGTTCTTCATTCTGTGAATTTTTTTAGATGAAGCCGTGGTACACAAGAAAGAACCAGTTTTGATATTTGTTAGGGGTCACTTCATACATATTTACGATTGCAGTAGTACGAGAGGGGGTCGTCTTGTGTGAGAACCATGCAGCAGATTGAGTTTTAGCAATGAAGTGTTAATACGGTCAGGACCAACTTTTTGAACACGCCAGACGTACACAGAATGTCTTAAAAAATCAGTCGATTGCGTGTGTGCACCTTCCTCGTGACACCTGGTTCTACACCTTCAAAATTGTCCAATGGGAGAATGTCCAGACTGTGAATGAGTACCCATCGTGTGTATATGAAATCCGGGAAACTATCATGGACTGCCGAGGGTACTTGTTCTTCTCATGAAGTGGCTACGAGTTTTTTGTGAGACCCTGGAACGAACTACAGGTACACGAAGAGAGTTATTTTGTGGAAGGTTAAATGTAGATTTCTCACACTTCCTTGCTGACGTGTCGTTGTCTTTAAACTACTTTCACATTTCTGTACAAATTTTCACAAAAATCGGTCGTTGTGTGGTCGTGGTCATTCATCATCCTCGCGAACGACAGATTTTTACATTTTTTTTTTTGCTCGAGAGATGATTTTAATAAATTTGTAAGTGGATCATGCCTGTTGTATATTTGTTACCGTTCAGTTCAGACAAAGAGGGTAATGCCATGTTGACCCATTTATTTTGCTCTTTTTGCTTTGTATATCGTCTGTCAACGTCAAGTAGAGCTGAGATCTTTGAACAGAGTATCTTGAATTTTATATAATAAGTTGGTGTTGGTGTTCAACTGATTGATTTTTACCATTTCGATTCCAGATAATATAAAGTCAGTACAGCAGGAGGACGTCTAGGGAAGGCCGTTACGCTGGCGTGATCTTCCAAATTTTCTTCTTCCACATTCCACTATTGACAGCTCCAAGTCGCCACGTCAATGTACTCTGCACTTGCCGGTGTCAATGGCGTCTACGCCGATGTCGACAGTGGCAATGTTGTTGACAAGGGCATTTTGGATCCTTTCGAGCCCTCTAACAATGCCACTTCGTATTTATGGATGCTACGTAAGTTTACATTACATGAAAGCATGGAGGGTCCTTTTGATCGTTTGTCGTTTGCATATGGCATGATATTTACTTGATTTGATCAGGAATCCGTATTTTATTCCAATTTCAGAGTACATAGATGTCGACATTGACTACGCAAGATGGCTGGGCTGGTTGTTCACGCCAATTTTGGCCATGTTTATTCTTCCATCAGTAATTCTCATCCTTTTATACCTGAGTGCCCTCTTTTTATACATATATAAGTGGCACAGGTAAGTGTCTCTTCTTCTAAACTTTTAAACTGTTTCCCAAACTTAATATTATTTTGTAACTAAAATTGCACAGCCATGTTTTGAATTGAATTTTACATCAGACATCGACTATTGGATGCCTATGAACGAGACTTTTGGGAGGGTGGACGAAAGAGTTTAGCAGCTTTGTGGGATGCCCAGGGATGGCTGTGGCATGGTACGTTTTGTTTTGCCGGTTTTCAAAACTCAACTGGATTTTTTTAGAACAATAACTGAATTTGGCTGTTTATTTTTTCCCTTAACAAAAAGGCTTTGAAGTGGTGTGCTTTCCAAATGTATCCTCTTCAGAGGAAGATTGATAAGATGTGTCGGTGATAGGTTTCTGTTTAAAATACCTGGTATACGACCATGTTATTGTTAAATCATTAACGGCATTTAAATATTCCTTATTCTGACGCTGACTTTTCATTTTTTTCTTTGTGCAGGATGGTCTCTTCTCATGGAAGCCTTTAAGGTTCTTCCAGGCACGGTGCAAAGTTGTGCCAGTATTTTGAAAGAGGGAAACTGTCTTGCGATCGCCCCTGGGGGAGTATACGAGGCTCAATTCGGTAACAGTAACTACCAACTTTTGTGGAAGAACAGAGTTGGATTCGCTAAAGTAGCAATAGAGGCTAAAGTGGTTAGTTTATTTGCTCAAAGTCTCTGTTGTACATTTTATCCTGTTCAAGTTGTCTTGTTATTATCTTATCAACATTTTTTGGTCTCTTTCCCCTTTTCAGCCTATCATTCCCATGTTCACCCAAAATATTAGGGAAGCATTTCGTTCGTTTAGTTGGGGAATGCGATTTTGGAGGTGGTTATACGCAAAGACCCACCTGCCTCTGGTACCAATTTATGGCTTTTTCCCAGTCAAAATGAAAACTTACGTTGGGAAACCCATCCCGTACGATCCCAATAATACCCCCGAAATGCTTGCTCAACAGGTATAAAATTTCAAATTCAAATATAAAATTAAATGTGACTTAGAGAGTCACCGCGAACCGCGACCAGTTGGGTATACAGTAAAAACACAGAAAAAATTCAATTTTGGTTATTTGAAAATGGTTATATAATTTTCCAGGCGGCTTACGCGATAGAAAGTTTAATTAAGGAGCATCAACGTGTTCCTGGAAGTGTATTGCACTCTCTATTGGAAAGGTTCTATAAGAAAACTACCGACAACAAATCAGCATGACGAAGGATTTTTCGACTCTTTAGAATAGGGGTACTCAAATCGAAGTTTCAAGTTTGAATTGAAGCAATATAATATATATACAACTTATACAAGTTTCAAAAAGCATATGGGTGCATTACTATGCTAATCGGATTTTATAAGAAGAAATGCAAAGTGCTAACAAGACTTTTATTCCATGTTATCCGCAGATAACATAATGCAATTTTTGCAATTGAAGAAATGCAGCTGCTTTTAGCGCGTTTATAATCTTTCGATAATGCAACTTCTTGTCAGCTCTTTGAGAGACATACCATATTTGTTAGGTATATAATAATAATAGGTATTTAGAGTATTAATGATTTTATTCTGCTGAGCAATTGATGAAACAGTATAATTAATAATTAATTACGCAAGACATTCCAAAATACTCGCAATTTAATCAGTATCACAAATGCACTTGTATCACCGTTTGTAATAAAAGTTTGCATAATAATCGTTATCCAAAACGAAATATCTAGTTGATTGGTTTTAGGGAGAATTAAGTGAAGGGTGCATCAAAGGGTATATTATTGGGACGGGGCAATGCAATGCAGGGCTGAGTGTACACAGGATTTTTATATTTATTCCACTAGAAATAAAATAAATAACAAAAAGCACGTTTAAGCTTTCAATGCAACTCTATATGACAATGAACCTCATTTTTTACTATTTTTACATTAATTGTACTCGCATGACACTATTCTCACCAATCAGTATTTTAAATATTTTTATTAACACTCTGTTTACGATTAATTGTTTAGCGCTATCCTATTGTAAATATTTTTATTAGCACTTTTGCCAGTATACAAGTACCTAGTTATAATGGAAGGTAGAAATATTTTTTATTTGTAGATTGTACTTTTACGATTTTTTATACGTTAATTGTTATATTGTATACTTCTTTGTTACAAATGTAAAAGCAAAAATGCAGTAAATTGTAAGCAAACCAGTCCGAAGAATAGAGCAAACCCAGTTAAAGTTATAATATTTATCTTATCACGCCGTGATTAATATGACTACAAGCGTAGGTAAATCGAACAAAATGCTGTGACAAAATGTTAGCTGTGATTTCATTGGTTAAGTAAAAAATGAGTAGCTCCTCTGGTTCCAGTAGTATCTAGTGAATTTTAGATTTATTTAGTGAATAATTTAATGGGTCTTTAAAGTAAAATCTGCGGCCGTCCTTTGAGCTATAAAACATGGAAAGACTGGCCATTGAATTGAAGGTCAAATGTATGGTAATGGATAAACATTGTTAATTTGCTGTAAGAGTTTTTATCGCTAATTTCATTCGATAACACAGAACAGAGGAACTAAGTTGTTGATTCCTCTGTAGTGTGTGCTTCGATAATCAATCAACATTATCCTGCTCTGAATACAAAAGTTAGATGAAATGTCGCCGCTACGCCACACCGTCGTCTCGTATTGTTATTGTTCGGCAATCATATAATCAACTCGATACATAACCAGGTCCTTATCTGTGTTACAATTATGTAGTTTAATTTATGACAAAGCTCAGCTTTTTTCTCGACTTTCTCCAGAGAGTAATACAGTATTCTGTTTTACGCCCAATCGGCAGATTTTTGTTACTTTGTTGAAGTTGTTAGCCACTTCTAGCTGTTGCGGATACAGGAATATTAATTATGCGAGTGATCTGCACGTTACTAGAAATGAGGTAAACTGTACTGAAGCATTATCATATTAACGTTTACTACTAATTATGCAATAAATGCAGTTAAAGCTTATTGTACATCGGGAAAATTCAGGCAATAAAATTTTCGTTTCAATGGTTTACCTATATTAAATTATTGCTGTTATTTACTGGCGACTGTATGACTATATGTTCATCATCCAAATTGTTGCAAA
>JAHZNB010003588.1:0-29016 GCA_027744295.1 Callyntrura guangdongensis
TCCAAGATCATGAGTATTTATTCCTTCCAATTCAAACTTGGAACAAAATACAATTATTTAGTGTTCACCTTGGAAGATAGTGTTTAGAGTGGCTTACATGAATAATCGTATAATTATCCGTATTACGTTTTTCTCGTTTTTGACTAATACCAAAAATAACGGTAACATTACAACGATACAACTTTGCATAATTTCACAGCTTGCTGGAAAGTGCTAGCCGGGCCGATATGCTTGTCCAATTTTGATCTTTTTCAAAAGCACCAGGTGTCTGAATTATAGCATTTTGAAGATGTTTGTACACCTCGCCGTCAGCAACTCCCAAAATTGAATTGAGCACAAAATCTGGTGGAGCAATGGCATCCACCAACGCCACTGCGTCAGATTTTAAATCCGCGCAAAGCTGTAAAACACTTTCCCTCAGTAAGTCCGCATTCGTTGGTCCATTCATAAACCCCCACTGATAAAACGTGGAAATATACTTTTCTAAACCCCACAACCCATACAAGCACATGATTTTTTCCAAAACGAGACGAACATTTGTCGACATTGTCGATTCCGAGTTACATAATAGTTTCCGCCAAAAGTGTTCCAACACGTAGTGCTCAATGTATGCAACCGACAAAGTTTTTGCGTAATAAATTTGTGTTTCATTTTTGGATGTAAACAAACTGTTAGTCTGCTCGTAAATGGTTTGGAACTTGTTGTGTGTAGATTTGAGCAAGCGGCAAATAAGCCATTTGTACATTTTGAGAATTTCAACAGGATTTTGAAGTTCTGCAAGGGATGTAGCCGAAAATTTGTTTGTCGTTAAATTATCCTTTTCCTGTAAGAAGGATAGAGTATTTAAAGGAGTTTCTTCAGTCTTTGCACTCGGTTGGTTTGAATTTGTCCATATATTTAACAGCCAGTTACTTGTTTGTTGAACCAAAACATAATTGTCTCCTGAAATTTTCCAAACAAAATTTGTAATCTGATTAAATATATACAGTTGAAAATTTACATTTTAGGCTTTGATTTTGCAATTAAAGTCTGTACGTATTTCACCTTCGTGTGTCAAATTCGCATCGTTATCATTACGTAATTCGTGAAATCGTGAAAGTTTTAAAAAACCGTGACCTCCACAACATTCTCTAGCTGTTAAAAAAAATTGTTTTCAATTAGTGATAGGAATAACCACTTAATTTACTACTGCAACTGACTGTAAAAATTTGTCATCCTGTTACCCTCTTGTACAGCGTCTCGTGCCAACCAACTAGCTAATGGTTTTGCGGACGACGATAAAACATGAATTTCCATCCCCTTCCGTTTAACATTATCTTTATTTGGATCGGAATATGACTCGAATAGAAATGAAACATACTCATCAAAAATACTATGACCAAAGTATTTCACAACGTAAGCCGCTGCTAAGAACGGAAGTAGTCGGTATTGCTGTGTCTGATATTCAATAACCGGAAGCTCTTCCTCCCCTTCATTACTACTAAATTGTCGGCGCACACAAGAATATCGTATAGCAATGGTCAGTGCATCACACATTAGTTGAGAAATCATAGGGATAAGTCCCGTTCTGGCTGCACGCAAATTGTCTAAATTAGCACCAAATCGTTTAGAAGGGTCACTAAAACTTTTCGCAGATATATACTGCCCCTCGGCTGTAACGTCACCAGTCTTGTTTAAAAGAGCCTCTTTTGGTATTGTGTAGCTTTGAAAGGTAAGTAGTCCATTGTCCAAGCCATTTAAGCCTATTTTTGGACCTAAATCGGAAACAATTACGCCAGGGTAGGGAAGCATTGTTTTGGGGTCTCTGATTGGAACTAAGAAACTTGCTAGACCATGACAATTTTCATCGGGTGTGTACAACTTGGCCGTTACACAAGCATATGTTGCTGTTTTGCCTATAAAAATTCAAGCAAATATTTTTTAACACTTTGACTTACTTACTGGGACAAATTTCACCAATAATTTGACGTCAGAACACAAACCTAAATTTCCTGCCCAACATTTGGCAGCTAAAAAGTCTGGAGTGTTTAATATAAAACTTTGCGACGGCACATCATACGTTGCTGTTGTTCTTATGCCTCGAGTATTAGATCCATGACCAACTTCCGTGATGGCTACGCATCCAAATATCTGTATTATCCAAACATGGACAGATATCAGTAATTGGTGGCGAAAATTTAAAAAATGGTATTCATAACATTAAGTACCTTTCCGTTTGCTGCCGCCTCAAGTAAATCGTAATGCCTTCCTGTGCCAAGTCCTCGAATGGCGTTGGTAAAAAAGTCTATTAGAATACTTCTCTTTGCTGCCAATGAACCATCATACTGCTGCAGAGCAATTGTAAAGGCACTGCTCTATAAACAAAAAAAGATTAAGAAAGTGTTTTACTTGCACTACTTTTCCTAATGATAATCTGAGAAAATTTCATTTTTACCAAGTTTGGATTCTCCAACATTTTTTCATCGGGAAGAAAATTGTAGTCCAAAATTTTCAATAGTCTTTCCATTGTCACATTCCGATACTCTTCAAACGACAAAATCTTTCCGTGATCGAGCAAACATTGGGTCGTTAGATAAAACTTTCCAAATGTTGTGCTACTTTCACCAAACCATGCAGTTATTTTTACGATTTGATATTCTCAGTACATAAAATACATTGACAAATTAATAGAAATAAAGAAACCTACTTTAAATTGTAACGTCACAGGATTTTCAATTGTTACTGCCATCTCTTTCCAGTCAAAAGAAGCCTGCTTCCGGTACAGGTCTAGTGGCCCGGGTTTAAAGTTCTCCAGAAAGTCAACCATCTTATTTTATGATGTCAATAAAGTTGGTCTTTTGAGCAGTGAAATAAGGTACTGGTTCTCGTTCTCGCAGCGTTCTCGTTTACTAGTATCACCTGTATTTTATCATGGTTAGTAATTTGACAGATGTACTTGTTCAAGTATAAGTAGATGGATTCGTTCAAGTTCATCATTTGTGCATGTCTAATCTATATACATGGCTCTCTTACATTCACGATATTTCCCATAATTGCCACATGTTCTTCATGCACTTTGCACAGGTGTAATAATATTATGTATATGGTCATGCTTGTGGTGTTTTCTTCCTTGCGAAGAACAAGTTTCTGGCATTTCTGCAATCGTCATTGAACATAAAAGCTGTGTACAAGATCATATTGAAGATGGTAAGACCGTTTTACCTGAAATGAATCGCGTTTCACAAATGATATTCCAGTCTTGTTATAAAATGATGTTCGATGATCGTATGATGGCGAGTAGTGAATGAAAGATGCAATAAAAAATATTAAAAAATCAAGATTATTTTATTATCATTGGATCGTTACATTTTTTGGCTGTAATAGCGTAATATTAAAGTCGATAATATCACAGTTTAGGTTTTAAGTACGCCGAGAACTCTTGCCATCGCGAGGATTTCCCATACGCTGCTGGGTACTCTGACATGGCCTGTTCCAACCTTTTGTATACCTGTCCATCGGAAGCTCCTAGGACAGAATTCAAAGCAAAATCTGTGGGCGCAATGGAATCAACTAAAGCAACCGCGTCTGGTTTGAGCTCCTCGCAAAGTTTTAATATGCCTTCCCGTAACAACTTTGAAGGTTGAGGACCACTAAAATAACCGCCTTCGTACAAGGTTCCCAAGTGGTGTTTCTCCAGAGTCCATAGACCGTAAAGTGCCAGTATTCTCGTCAAAACTGCCCTAATTTCCGAGGGAAGTCCTGGTCGGTTACAAAGTTCATTCTGAAACCGTTCTATCATAAAATGTTCAATGTAAGCACGAGAGAGGGTTCTGGCAAAGAACACTTGGGATTTATTTCGAGCTGAAAAATTATCCTCCCCAGCAGATGCTGCCAGCAATCCCTGGAATTTTGATGCAGTTTCTCGTAACAAATAGCAAACTAGCCATTTGTATATTTCAACGACGCGCTGTGGCTCAGAAGTCAGTGTTTGCAAAGAGATGGAACTACGGAATCGTTTTTTCAGACGTTGCTCAGCTTTGTTAAGAAAGGTCAACGACTGAAGCTTGCTCTCCTTCAAGACAACATCACGCTTGGGGTCATTCCAAAGGTTCACCAACCAATTGCTTGTTTGTTGCATCAAGACATTATTTTCGCCTTCAAATGTTAAAAACGCATCGTTGTCATCTCTAAGATTACTTATACCTGTAAGGAAGATAGAGTATGCAAAGGAGTTACTTTTTGCATTTGCACCCGGTGTTGGTTTGAATTTGTCCATATATTTAATTTAATTAATAATTAAATGATAATTAATAAATAACTAATAAATAATAAATTTTCCACCTGCTAATTTAAGGTAGCCGTGGCCCCCGCATGCTTCCCTACAGACAGAACTCACATGTTATATGGTTGTCGTTGTGAAATATTTTGTATCGTATCCATAAAAATGGCTTATCAAAATGTAGAAGAGTTAAATATGTATAATCACCTGCATTCTTGTATGGCGTCTCGTGCCAGCCAACCTGCAAGAGGCTTTGCTGAACATCCTACAGCATGAATTTCCATTCCCCAAAGAGCTCTAATATCTTGGTTCATATCAGTCGAGAATTGGCTCATCGCAAACATAATCAAATTGTCCATAATATGCGACCCAGTAAATTTTACGACGTATGCTGAAGCCAGGTAAGGGAACAAACGCCATTGTTGTAACTGATATTCAATAACAGGTAACTCATCTTGGCTGCCTGGATTTCCAAATTGCCGTCTCACCGCAGAGTACCGAATACCAATGGTGACAGCATTGCACAAACTGCTAGAGCAGAGATTAACGATCCCGATCCTAGCACCCGATAAGTTCCCAAGTGCAGCGCCTTTGATTTTAAATTTATCGTATGAACTAAAGCTAAACTCAGATTAAATTGTGGAATTGCCAACCGTACCAAATTTTTTATTGGGATCTTTGAAAGGTGTAGTATATTTCCCATCAATAGTGACGTCTCCATTTTTATTCAACAGTGATTCTTTAGGGATAGCGTAATTGTTAAACATCATGAAGCCGTTATCCAGACCATTGAGTCCCGCTTTTGGACCCATGTCGCCTAAAATCACTCCTGTATGTAGTTAAATCAAAGGTGAATGGTTATTGGGTGCCTAAAAGCTTAGGTGAACCGTGAACCATTATAAATAAGCTATGTTACCTGGAAGTGTATTGAATTGCGCATCTCGAATAGGCACAATGAATCCATGTAGACCGTGGCAACTTCCGTCCGGTGTGTATAGCTGTGCCATAACGTAAGCATAATTTGCCGTTTTTCCTTTAGAATGTCATCGTAAAAGTCTATTTGTAACGCTTGCTCACAAATATTTAATCATATTTGGATGAATGCTTAATTTATTGTCATTACCTAAATTAGCTGCCCAGCATTTTGCAGCCTAAATTAATTTAAATTTATTAATAATATTGCCCAGCACTTGATTTATTCAAGTTTCTTTAAGGATGACCATGCCGTGAGGTCGTTAACATAATGAATTAACAAAAGATTAATCAAGCATTGATTTTCATAACGGACCTCAAAATCTGGTGAGTGCAAAATAAATTTTTGTTGAAGGGGATCAAAAGTGGCTCTAGTCCGGAGCCCTCGTAGATTAGTACCGTGTCCAATTTCGGTTAAACAAACGGTTCCAAAAAGCTATACAATACAACAGTTACATTAATTTTCCTTTGTGTAAGTCGTTTACACTATGACAGTTTATTGCTTTGAGTGTTACAAGCTCAAGTTACAAAATAGAAGCATGATTTACTTCATTGTCCTCTGCTGCATCAATGTATTTGTAATGTGCTTCCGTCCCCGTTCCTCGCATTGCGTTACTGAAAAAGCTTAGCAGTGCTGCAAGTCGTATAGAGACAGACCAATCATAATGACCAACTATGCTGTACACTTCTGTTCGCTGAAATAAAAAGAATTTCGTACAAGGTTAAAAATAAATTTTGCAAGCTTGGCAAGCAACGTAAAAGCAAGAATTACCGTTCTTAAATCGCATTCAATCCCTGCAAGAATTTTACTGAGTTTAAGGGCTTTTTCTAATGTTTTGTTTCTTATTTCATCCAACGGTTTCTCTGACTCGTCAGGCGTGCGAAGAAATGTGGGGTCTTCTTCCATTGACTTCCATATTTGATGCTATATGCAAAAAGTTAAGTAATTCATCATAAGTAAAACCGTTAAATCAAGGTTGAAGGTGAAATAACGTTTTATCAACTGAACCGACGCTGAAATCTTTCTACCTTAAATCTTAGCCTATCTTCACTGTCCATGATCACAGCCATAGCCCTCCAATCAAAAGAAGCTTGCTTCCTGTATTGGTCCAGTGGACCACTGGGAAACGGTTGCAACAATTTCTCCATATCTGCCATTGTTCTGACGACTGTGGATTTTTGATGATACTGGTTTCAAAAAATTTTGTTTGGTTGTTTGGTTTCTTGCTGAATGAAATGAACCACACCATAGACTCTAGTCCAGATAAGTTCATCAAAGAACTGTCTGTACGATAATGATAAAAATTCTGCATAACACACCATGAAAACCTTCATCTGATAAATTCACGACAGTAAGATATAGTTAATAGTTCTGTGAATAAAACTCCTGCAGAGGCAGGGATACAGTGAACCATGTGTGAGTATTAACCTGTAATCGCTTCGTGATATTGACAGCGACAACGCAACACAGTGTAAGTAATGTAAAAAAGAACGATATAACTTGGAAAATGGGTAGACATGATCTATACGGCAGACTGCCGCAAAATACACAACATATGTGTTTTATGCATGCACATACACGTAAGTTTTAATGCACAAACTAACAAGTAGGGAATGACTACCAAAAGCGCAATTGGTAACAGGTATTTCTCCAGTCACTCCAAAATGTATATTTTAAACAAAATATTAACAACAGAATAAAAACTTAATTTAAAAACATACCATACAATAGTAAAAGCAAGGCCATGGAAATACATTACACATTATTGAAATACGAACTTTATTGTTAACGCAATAAAGTTCGTATTTCAATAATGTGTAATGTATTTCCATGGCCTTGAGTAAAAGTAAACTGATTCTCGTTAATACATAATTTTAAAACAAATGACCTTTGAGTAATTCATTTCTCATTCGGAGTAGAATGACATGTAGTTTGGCCCTCAACGATGCGCAGAGCAAAAGTTAACGCCGCTCCGCTCACTTTCCGCCGTTGTCGGTAGAAAGTGAGCTTGGGGGAAAAATCTCCACAGAAAAAATACTCGGGAGGAAAGGGTCGCCGGAACAAATATGTTCGGGAGCGAAATGACCATTGGGAGCGAATGGGTTCGGGAGGGAAAGGCGTGTAACGATTTTCAACCACGAAAAAACGAAATAATTCAACAATGCTTCAAAATACTTCTCGCAAATGTTTACGAAAGACACTTGGATCCTTGGATCACAACGGTGTATCGTATTATAATACGTAACTATGCTGATTACCGTTACTAGGCTTGAAGAAAATTATGTGACTGACACATATTTCCGTAGGTTTAATTTCTACGGAAACCAATTTTACCCCATCGATTTTAAATGGGAGCTTGGGAAAGTAGACTTATTGAGTATTTTATAACATGCATCGCATCCTTTGTATATTTATCTCATATCTCTGGTTCCATTCTCAAAGTTTATACCCTAAATTAAAACTTTGGAGGACAGTAATAGGAAGCAATGAACGGAATCGATCATAAGTCTGCTTCCAACTCTTCACATGGAGAGGGAGAAGACAAGCATACACCTAACAAATCTTTGGAGTCGCAGCAAGCTGTGAATAATGGCGAAGTACGAACGTTTCCACAATCTCCTGTACAATTTTCTTGGGACATAGCTATAAATTTTTTTGACATGAAAGCGAAAAGTCGGTTGGGGAAGGCATCTATGTTCTTTCTTAATGACACAACAGAAATTGAAGACCAGGAGTACCTAAAACGTGTGACAACAGAAATTTGTCGCGAGTTTGGGTAATGACTACGCAATAATGGAGTTTGACTGGAATTTCTTATACGGCTGTTCCTAATTTTTTTTAAATCAATTTTACAGGCTAGAACTACTAGACATGTTTGCCGAAATGATACTGCCGTTGGGACTCGGGTACGTGGTCACTGTGTATAGCTTTATGTCTATGGATGGTGCAATGTTTCGTTTAGGATGTCATAGTCATGATTTCAAATCCGTTCCGTCAATTTGTGTGAAACAGTCCGTCCACACTCATGAGGAGTTAGAAATTACTGTTTTTGTAGTAATTCGTAGTTGTATTGCCAGACACAACGGTCTGGATTTCCCCCACCCACGAAGTCGTCAGTTAGAGTCTAGATTGTTAGGCTCCACCATTTTTAGTTAGTCCTGTTGAACCAGGTTTGTGGGAATCTACTCGTATGTAAACATGGCTCTGTCAATCCTTGGAGCATAATTGGGAGGGTCACGGGTAACATCAATTAAACTAATCTGTACTAGCACCATATATATGCATATATGTACGTATAGTACAAAATGAACCCAAGCCCCAGTGGCTCCCAAAATTTATGGCAACGAGGGACCATATTGATTTAAAACACACTTTTGCAGTTGACGCTCATTATGATTTATGAACAACAAGACATATAAATCCCCCCCAGGTATAGTTGGTGGTTGTACTGGCCGCCTACTCCCAGAGATTACTTTAAATTAAGGAATCATCATAACTCACAACGGTACATACTTTTAAATTGATTCGAACAGGGGATTATTCGGTGAACTGTGTCTATTTACACCTGTCTTAGAATGAATAGTATCTTCTCTAGAGTTATTGAACTCACAAATTCTAATCATGAGCTTGGCTTACTTATTTACACAATTAGTACTTTGCAAACGGTAGTGAAAGACACTTTTAAACCTGTTTCTAAAGTTGCACATCGCAAAACTATCGTTTGGATAGAAGATGACCACTGGAAAAATCCGGACCTGTCCATTGTTGAACCACTTGTTGTAAGTGACTTCAATAGGGTTTCTTAAATGTTTGTCGATATCATGCAAATGTTTACCTGTCACCAATACTAATAACTAACCCAACCAACTAAATTATAAAGATTTCGTGTTTAACAACTTACAGCGAAGCTTCCTTCTTAAGAAGACTGATTTGTTTTTGATTGCTCCTCTGAAATATTTCGACAAGGATATACTGATCACGATGTTGAAGGCCCTTGCTACAAATTCTGGTGAAATACGCACAGGTTCAGAAGGCTTCGACAAAGCTTTCACAGCTTTACTCAAATTTGGCTTCTTGTTAGCGCTTCGATCAAGCACTTGCCCTGTGATACTTCTTCACTTTAACCAAAAACTTGCAGAGAAAGTCGATGCTTTCACCATGTTGGATCTTGCAGAATCTGAAGGCCATACGGTACTATATTATTCAGTTTGAAACTTTTATGCATACATGACTGGCGAATAGTTATGTGAATGCAGTTTTAAAGTTATAAAATGTAGAAGTAATTGATGTACTTTCTCCAGACAAAATATTTTAAAAACACTGTACTGGATTCAGGAAAAAACGTCGTGATCTCCCGTTTCGTGGAAAAGATTCTGACAACAGACTCCCCAAACAACAAGGTGGAAGCCATCAACAAAAATGCATGATGTGATGTCTGATGTTTGTATGTTTGAACAGTATCAGGGCAGTAAACCAGGATACATTGCATGAACAACAATGTTTTAGAGCATCTCACACTTGAGAAATTTTATTTCGTTATTAACTGTAAATGTTCTTATATTAATCAAGTTGGTTATTTAATTAAATTACATTATATTAATCTTTCACGTATCCAAATAGTGTGTATTGCTTTAAAAACATGTCTGTAATCTTCGATTGAGTTCATTATAATTTTGAGTCTCCCATGTGGATAATTTTGAAGATATAGGTTTACATGTAAGCGCAGTCGATTCTTGGTTGTGCTCACAACTTGGAATTATCAGGTTCTAAAGTTTCCTTTGATTCTTTTGGATTTTGTGGCGAGTCTGACGTAAATAAGCTTATTACGCTCTTAACTACATCAAACCCTCCACTAATTACTGCCTCAGTCACTTCATTCAAACTTTTAACCGACAACAGGTCAACATCTGCCATAAATTCTTGGTCGGGATTACTTGCACTTAAGGCCTAAAAATGATGTGTCATGTCATGTTGTGAAACAATACCAAGGATTTTTGTCGTTTATTTTTATTTGGTGCATACCTGTTCCAATTCTTTAAATTCATTCGTAACAGTCGAGTCCTCTGGTGTGTTATCATTGTCATCACGAACTTGAACTGACAAAATGTGTTTAGAGGGAACTGTTCGAACCGACGCTTTGGAACTGGAAACAGTCAGTTCCGTTTGAGATTTCGAGAAGCAATTGCCATTGAGATCTCTCTTTTTCAAGTTTTTCTCGCCGCAGCATATGACTTGATCACTAAGACGGACTCTTTGTTTGGAGGTAGATCGAGTTCGCTTAGCTTTATGGCCAAACGGCGATTAAATTACAAGAGCGACAAACATCACCATTAATATACATTACATTAATTACATATAAAATGAGTTTTAAATATTTGAGCATAAGTCTTGTGCCAGTAGTGCCATTATTCAGATGTGATAAAAGAAAAGTACCTTGGAAGTCTGTAGCTTTAATACGATTAGTTACTGACAACAAGTCTTCAGTGAGAGAATCTTCTGTGCCTTTTAGAATTGAAAGTGGGATGCTCAAGAGTTGACGAGGCTCTCGTTCATTGGCAGAAAGCGATTCTGAGGAGTGGGACATTCGTCCATTTATCTTGCCTGGGTTGTTCATCTCAAACGTTTTGGGCATTCCAGTTTTTGCGACATTTTTCAGGACCGTTGAGCTCACCGCATTTCGCTTTGAAAGTTGCTCTTCTATTCTTTCATCGTCAGATGCGTCAATTTCCGGGGGTTGTGCTTCCTTTGCTTTTAAAGACGTAAAAGATGATACGGATGAACGTTGCGGGGTTCCTGGGCGCACGTTAGATTTTCTTGAAGCAGTTGTCATAATACTGGAGATTGAGTCACGAGATTTTCGTGACTCTAAATCGTCTTGTGTTGTAGCTAAACTGGTTTCACTAAGAAACTGGGTTTGTGAGTGTGTAAAGTCATCCACATCTGACTCATCTACCTCGTCACTTGAATCACGTTGTACGTCTTCTGTGTGTAGTGAGGATGTCACATCGTCATCATCACTGTCATCGTTAGTAGACATGGACGTTTTCTTATTTGCAAATAACTCCGTTTTCGAGACGATTTCTCCAGCTCCTAAATTATTTGATGGCACATTTGTCTTTTTAAGTCATAAAATAGTTGGTAACCGCAAAAGATACTTAACCCTTACGTTAAACAGTTAAACTTACTTGATGAAAGTACCCAGGATGTTGGTAAACCCAAAGTGGTCGCTTTCCCGTCAGCCGTTGGCTCCACCTTGTTAATTTTGATGTGGTACGCTAACTTTTCATATGCCCGGAGACCTTTAATAGCTTTCTCCGTTAAAACCACTGCATCTCCTTTCACTTTAACGGGGTTATGACTAGATCGAAGGGAAAGTACCGGTCCTTGATACGCAAGGGTTTTCGCTTGTTTCTTGAAAAAAATTTGGAAGCGGTACTGTCGATAATTGTGAGTAATAACGTAGAATAACCAGTTCCCATCGGTCTCTCGTACAATAACTGGATAAAACGCAACCTTTCCCACCATCAAAATTTTAGGAATGCTACTAGAGGTGCTTGTCGGAGGACTTTTGGGCACGGCTACCTCACTACTAATCTCATTGTTAATTACAGAAATCTGGTGTGTTTTCATATGTTCCATCAAATCTTCAGAGCGTACCAGCTTTCGACAAACGTTAAAGGGACACTCGAATGGGGCATAGTCACAGATCGCTTCGTGACACTTCATTTGAACAGAAGGCAGAGAGACTGTGCAGCCGTACTTTGCATACAAACATCGTTGACAAGTCCTATAGAGTAATTCCTCGGCAAAGAAATTACGACAGTCAGTTAACGGCGACAAACACAAGGAACAGTCCTGTCGGCTTATTCTGCATTTGTGACACACATTGTGTCCAAGCTCGCATTGAAAAATTGGAGGAGTGATTTCAACATTGCAACTGGGGCAAACTAAAGTTTCTCGCATTCTACGAACAAAAGTGTTTTCCTCGTCAGAAGCACTTGTACGCATTGCCGTTAATGTCTTGGCTATTTTAGCTAGCTTCTCATTGGCAGTGCTCAGTTTATTAATTACTCTGCTGCCGTTAAGATCTAATTCCTTCTTGAGTAATTCCATAGGGCTCGCCTTGGCACTGAGGATGCTTAACGTTCTACTAGTACTTGGTTGTGTGGACGTAGAAGAGGCTTGATTACTGAGTAGGGAGCACGTGTAAGGTGATGTACTGAAAGCATTTCTGTTCTTGTTGTTGTGACATGTTCCACAGCGATTTTCGAGGGACTTTGAGCTTTTCTTGATTTTCTTAGTTTTAGGCTTCTTTACAACTCGTTTAGGACCTGGGGTCGTTCTTTTGACTGCATCCCAATTTTTACCTTGAATAAAATAGACCTGACAATTTATTCTGCCTCCGTTACGAATCGATTTCATCACATGGTCGGTTGTTATTAAACAGTTTCCGTGTTTGATGACATCTTCTGGATTAATCCGTAGTGATTGTATTGTACCGCGGTACATAATTTGCTTCTCGTCCGAATACAGTACAATTTCATAGGAATATTTTTTCATTTCTTTCTTCACGCCTAAACCATACGCCCAAAAGTACCACAGGCCATCACGACTTCGCATAGAAACTGTGTAAAATTCCTTCTCAAAAGCGCTTATCCGCCACGGATTGTATTCTGTCTTTCTTTCAAAATGGTCGTCCAGAATTTCCAAGGATGCTTGATGTACGTCCCCTTTCATAACCTTAAACATGTAGCACATTATATTTGGATTTAAATGTTGATGTGCAATGTTAAGATACCATTTGATTAATAATATTTGATAAGATACAAAATTACACCTTGAACCCATGCTTATCTAAATGTTTCGGCATTTGGTGAATCCCTACCACCTCTTGACATGCTAGTTCCGGGCACCTGTATGGTTGACACTCGCAGTTTGCTTGATGGTCTTTGAGCTGACTTCCTAAAAACCTTGGAAAGGTTTACATGATTTTTATTTGGAGTTTTGCTAAGATCATATTACCTATTAGAGAAGGTACTACGAAATGTATATATGTCATTTCATACACAACACATACAATTTGTGACAGCCATATTCTTCATATTTACAAGGGAAAGTCATCGAATTGACCAGTTCTTCTGCAAAGTAATTACGCGTGTCGCCATAATCGGATTTACACAAGGGACATTCTGACACTTCGTCCACACAGAGATGGCAAATGTTGTGACCGGCTACGTAGCAGAGTCAGGGAAGAAAAATAAATACTTGGGTTGCAGGATTGACAAGTTAAATACATACATAAAGAGATTAAATACTTTAAATCAATAACTCATACTTTCACATTGATAAATAGGCGGTAAAAGTACTTCTAAGCAAACCGGGCATTTCATATTTTCTCTAATTAGCTTTGAGGCATCCTCCGAATAAGACATTTTTATTTCGTCTTGCTGTGGAGTGAGTCATTATATAAAATATCTATGGGTCTAGAGAATTTTGTTGCTTTTCAAATTTGTGATGAATTGCTCTGAATTCTGAAAGAATAATTTTGGAAAAATTGTATGTTCAGTTTAACATTCTTCTTTTAAATTTTTAGTCAAATAAAAATTAAGTTAAATAATTAACTTATTTTAATAAGCTCTTTGCTATAATACTAATACGTTTACTATTGCTTTCAGCAAAATTCTCTGTCCAGCATGCAGCAGGATCATGATGACTCCTCCACTCTCCACGGGAACACACGGGGCAACGGAAGACGATATAAGATTTTTTCATGGAAAATGCGTAAACTGACAGTGGCGTATGGCAGAAGAAATGCCATACATAACTGATATTAATTTACTTGTTCCAACAGCAATAGAACAATGATAAAACCAAATCAACCTTTCTTTGATTTATACTTACTCGTAGTTCTCGTTTATCACAACATCCCTACTGCATTGTATTGAAACGATTTTACTTTTCTCTCATCATCTTAAATGTGTATTCTTCTGATGTGTGAATGTGTGATGTGTATTTGCACGCAAACAGTTTGTTTAAAGTAACTTGTAACATTTTACAAAACTTTATTCAGACATTCAAACACAAATTGTTACAGAATGCAATACATTTACAGAGAATTTATTACAACCGTTTGCATATTTTTAATAAAATAAGAAATGATGGAAAATAAATCTTTTTAATTAATCTTCCCCGGTATCCATTCTTGCTACCTCCTCTTCCTCCACCTCCAGCTTAATCGTTTCCACTTGAAGGACCTTCGTTGTTCCCTTTTGATACTTATAAGATCCTTGCCTATAATGGAAATAACAAACATTTAACATTTATTCAATGAAAAATGACTTCCAACATCGTTGAGTCCCCTACTCAACAAACCTTTCCAACTAAAACAAATGCTAACACAAACGTGAGTTTTCTTACCTCTTTCCTCTAATTCCAACTTCTTCATGCGGACGATAAATCTTGGGTTTGGGTTCATCCTTTCTGATTACAGTAATATCGACATTAGAACCAGAGCCAAGATCATTTTCAATACCTGACTTGATGGCATCGCGTACTAATTTTATAGCATCTGCTTCCTGTAAATTAGAACATTCGCTTTCAAATTAAAACTTATAGATAACAAGAGAAGAAATTGTACACTTTTGAGATTAGATTACATTCATGTTTGGCTTCCATCCATTTTCAAACACTGACATCGCTGCAAGGGATCCGGATCCCATTGTTGCGTATGGAATTTTGTCGGTGGACCCGTGTGGAAAGATACTGTAAATATGCGATCCAAATTTATCAACGCCTCCAAGAACCAAAGCAGCTGAAACGTGTCCCTTAAAAATGACAAAAATATTGTTCAGCCCATGTTGAATGCGAGTATTATAACATGTATGTTAATTGTGTGCAAAAATCCTAACGAACAAATCTTACTTGATAACGGAACAGTGTTTGCTTCAACAAGCGGTTCGCAACAACAACCGGTACTTCGCGACCCATGTTTAAACGGAGTAACTCAAGTTGGGATTCGATTTTTAGACATGTCATTTCAGTGTCTGCTGCTGTACCGGCACCACAACAGCTAAAGTATAATTTATAATTGATACACGGATTGTTAGTGAACATAAAAATAACGATGTTGTGTTACATAGTTTACATCAATCAGAAATACGTAAAAATGACACAATCATATAAAAAACTCACAACATCCTTGGTGCTAAACGATGAATCTTGCTGCAGTTTTTATCCGCAACTACATTTCCAGCTGTTGCTCGAGTATCTGCTCCTAATACTACCCCTCCATCAAAAGTTATCCCAGCGATTGTCGTACCAGTCTTGATAGCGTTGGGTGGTACAACCCCTTGAGCTTCCAGTGTCAAGTTTCTTATAAAATATGAAAAAATAATACTTACGATCAGTGACTATCACCAAACTAAGATACACACTAATACTTAAAATGTTGTCCTATATGACCAAATAAATTGGGCAGTTACAATAAAGCGTATTGAAAGTAATTATATTGATTAATCATTATTCAGTCTGTACCTTTGAAAATTTCCAAAATTGAATCCACCAAGGGGGATCTCAGGAGCTAGACATGTAGTCATTTTTTAGCCGACTTCCTCAAAACAATAACTAAAAATAGTTCGTAGAAATGCAATTGACAATAAAATCAACGTTTAAATGATTGTTTACTTTTACTTTTCACTATAATTCTAAAATATTAATTAATTATCCCACTTTAAATATCCTAAATCCAATCGTTGTATAGCTGGCTTCTTCTAACTGATAAAGTTATCAGTTTTACAAAGTATATTTAATTTAACTACTGGCCTGGTCACACAAGTTTTTTACTCTCAACTCTTACTTTTACAGATGACAAGACATTTATACCATTCGTTTAGAGAAGCGAGCGACCATCAAAACAACAAACATATAACAACACAGAATCTGTATTTGTCATAGTCATTGTTACCGAAGTTTGAATTAAGCCCATACTTACTTTCCACTATGCTACTCCGTTTTCATATGTTTGACAGTACTGCTGGGGAAAATCTCCAGATACCCCATCGATAGTTGTGGTGTAGCACGGCACTCGGCACTCATATTTATTTCGATATATGCAGGAAAAATGTTTGCTAAATTATGACAGGACATGACGCTCATTTCAACGCTATTGCAAATTATGTAAAAAAAAATTTGAGCCTTAATTTAGTTTTATATACCTTAAAAACGATTTGCTACTGATAATTTTTTTCATTTAAAGACCCAGCGACCTTTAAACTCAAACTTAAAATTCAGATGCTTACGCAGACGTCATCTAGAAACCTTCGCTGTTTCAGTCAGTTTTATGTGGAGGTGTGGTTCAAGCGTATCAATGATGAATGAGTTCTCAGGAAAAGGTAGTGATAAAAAGGCTTTCTAGATGAAAAAAATAATCTGAACGGCTCATGGTGCACCAATTTATGGACATGGTTCCGCGGAATTCTACTCATTTCACTTAAAAAAATATATATACACTAGCTGGTCGATTAGAGGATTGATTGTACTCACAGGTGAAAATTTCTCGTCATATCAGTTGAAAAGTCTGATTTTTTTTATTCTAATGTAAAACTAAAAAGGTTCACGTAGTAAAGGGGGTTGACAAAAGGCACGCTTAAGTATATAGTATGTTGTTGAGTCACAATGTTACATACACAAATTCATTTACAAAAAATAGAAGAAAAGTTAATATTTTACAAAATTAATTTACGCTACACTACAGAAATAAAAGTTATGTTAAAGCCATTGGTAAACGTGACGGTCATACAACATCATGAGGTTCATTTTTTGAAGATCTGATATGTATGGTAATTGGTCCATCCATCAAACGATAATTAATTATTACGATAATCCAACAAATAAGTCAGAAATTTCTTACAAACTAAACATTTAACAAAAGGAACAACAATAATTAACTACCTATAATTCAAGAACACAATAAAATAGATTCCCATTTCCTATGAGCTATGGACGGATTGGCTGATTCACTTCCGTTATTTGAAATTAAATGGAATGTAAATATATAAAACATGAGAATCTATACCCCTACTCTGCTGGTGGCAGGAAACTGCTAACTATTGCCTGCTTTTCTTCCACCGGTAATGATTTGTTATAAAAAAATCTTTCACCCTACTTACCTACCATCGTCAGTATATAGTATTACTAACTAAACACTAAAATAACACTTAACTATATTTGACACGATAGTAAAGTTTTAAAGACAACAAGGTTTCGTTCAAAATTACAAGAATACAAATTCTCTTTACGTATTCTTGTTCTTTATCACACATTTTCATCCCAATAGAACAGTGTATTTTCTGTGTAAGCTTCTGGAAGCACAACTAAAGCTGGTCGTTGCTTGTCTGCAATTTCTTGGTAGACAGAGTATACCGCAAGGAAAACGTAAATCTATAAATTTAAATGAACACAAATCAAATCAAATTGTGAAATAAAAAATTAAAGTTACTATAAAATTGTTAACCTTTCGAATTACAAACGCGAACTTACATTGTATGCCATCCAAAACCACAGTATGATCATGGCAAAAATGTTTTCCAACTGTAAAATCATAAAATCAAGAGCATGAAAGCCTATAATGAGGCAAGATAAAAACACAATGAGGCATGACATTTACAACCGAGCAAATGTAACAATTAATTAATAGTACAAAAATGAATTTTCTTTTTAGTGAACGATTATGTATATTGGCATGTTCTTAAGAGTTATAAACTCGTACAATTTCGTCTCTCGCTGTGAAATGGGTGGTGAAAGTAGTTTACACATTCACTGGTAATTTTTTGATTAGAGTAATAATTATGTGATGATGAGTAAATGGCTTACGTAAATATAGTAGTCATATAACCAGTGAAATCCCAGGTACAGTTTGTATAAAATTATGATAAACATGCATATCATCCAAGGAAGCATCCAGCCTCTGATTTCCTGTCTAACTCCCGACACAAGCAGATACGATGCCAAAATAAAAACGAGGAAGAAAGCTATCGCGATGCCACCCCATACGTACAGCGCTACAAACCAAAAGAAGCGCAAAACTATTATATTAAACATTCTAACCAAAAGACTTTTAAAATGGCTTATCTATTGAATGACAACTCTATACTTACTTAAATGTATATCTGCTTCAAAGTACGGCATATAATATTGGCTGGATTCTCCCCCGGTAAACACATAAACTGTATAAGTTATGAAAATCACAGAAGCCATCTGCAATAAAGAAAATCGGATATTTCTTGAATGTGTTACATCTTTCTACCACATTCACTGGACATTTTATAATTTGACATTGAGACAAGTCATTATTAGCTCACCGCCGTGTAAAACGCGATCGGCTTGATAGCCTTTTCCACCGGCTCGTAGAAAAGACATGGTGACCAAAAGGAGTCTAGCACAACCATACTTTTTTAAAATCTCCGTTTTCTTTCAAAACTATACAGTACTCAAATATAACTACAAACACAAAAAAAGAGTGAAACAAAATTTTGTACTAAAAAAGCGTCACACATAAATAAGCCGTTGTCAGTTGTCTACAAGTAGCATGCCAGGCTAACATGAACATGTGCATTTAAGTTTAACCAAACACATAAAAATAAATTGCAAAAAATTGTTTGCTACTTGTCAAAGCAGTCGTTTTTTTTCTAAATATTATTGTCTGTCTGTTACACTCTTCTGTATTTACCGACAGCATATATAGGCATCCATGCAATATAATCCGCACTAAAACTAAACCTGGGGTTTGTACAAGTGTTTCAGTGTTTCTTGACTATCTCGTTCACACTTTTTCTGCACCTTGTGTATAAAAGGTGTCATAAAGCATACAACATCCATCCCTCTGAAATTCACGTCAATGGAGAACAATAATACGGACTAAGAGCACTAAATCTCTCATGGTAGCATATTCTATCCTTCTCTGGAATGGAATTTTCATGCAGTTTTGCTGCTGTTTCACACACACAGAAAGCTTTAAAAAGCCCAACCCTTTCCTTCACCTGCAGCAACAAACGCAATACGATTGTTTGGTAGCGTACATACATTACATGTATATGCCAACATAAAAATACATAATACATCCACAAAATATATATTGTTCCCCGTTTCGACCTTACACAAAACAACGAGAGAGAGAAAGAGAGATACATCCACAATTTTACCCATGGTTTTTTGTCTAATACGCGCATTTTTCCAGTGTAGACGTTACATTAAATAGCTGTTCAAGTCAGTAAAGTATGCCAACTGACTCAGCTCATACCAAAAATTCATCCCATATTCATGAGCAAAATAAGAGCTCTTCTCACGTCTCTCCTTTCTTGTAAAAAGTAACTCTGCTTGCCTTGCAAATGCAAGGATGATGATGATGCTGGTGTTGGTTATGTGATAACTTCTCATTATTACATGGCATTGGTCAAGTTTATTATACGAGATGGTAGTGTTTCCTTTACAAACTAACAAGTAATGAGATACAGACTTGGTGCATAAAGGAATATTCTGTGTCTGTGCAGAGTAGAGTAAGGACTTCTCAAAAATTTTAAGATTTACCTTGTATATATATATCACTAAAGTTTAAAACCATTCGTGACAAGGATGATGTTAATGGTCGGGATGCTGATGATGACGACGACGATGACGACGTGCCTCATCTGCCTGTGTGTGACCAAAAAAAAAAACGGAGCTTTGCAGGAAGTTTTGGGTATATTATAGTGTATATGCATAAAATGCATGTACGTAGTAGTACCTTGGCATTATTAGAGATGTTGCATGTTGTAATCCGTATTTTCATCCTTTTTCATCCAAACTTTGAAACTTAACAAAATGTTGGGTGAGGTAAAGTAAAGGGTTGCGGTACAACAAGACGTCTTTTCCAATTCAACAAACAAGCTTTGCATACTACACACACGGCAATAGCAAATAGCAACACAAATTATGAGAGATACGTGTGTCCGTCTCTACTATTTCTCTCTCGCCGACGAGACACATACACAGAGAACAGATAGACAGGAAAACGAGCTGTTCGTGCTTTACATGAATGAACAATCAACAATAATAACCTGCCGTGATGATATTATATGATAGTTACATTTACATGGTACTTTCCTGCATCATCCTAAAAGAGCTTTTGTGCTTCTCATTCTCTCTAGTAAATAAAGGGTGAAGGCATCAGGCATCCTTACCTTCCTTACGACGATACTACCAAGTTGAAACGTTATGAATTGCTTTTTGCTGCATTCTCAAACACTATTGCAAATGCTTAGACACGACAGAACGCAGTTCATCTACCTGTGTGATTTCTGTCGGTTTTTAAAACAACTGCTGACTTGGGTATATAATACACACTAGTTTATTATCATGTACTACCTTTACCTGTTCACTATATTCCGTGTAGTACTCGTAAAAATGATCATCATCATTTTTTTTACGCTGTGTGCATATCCGTATACCTGGGGAAGAAGAAATGCCAGCATAACACTAGATACACACAATATGAATGATAATATGCATGAAACAAATGAAATAAGAAAAAAAAAACGAAAATGAACATAAAACTCATATCACATACCGCATGAAAATTACTCTTTTCATCCATCGCCTCGGATAATTATTGACTTGTGACTGGTAGCCTTACTGCTGCGACTAGCAGTGAGTATCATTGTTGCTGCTGCGTGAGCTAGTGCGGTTACTTGGTGAGGTACTTAATAATTCTACTATTACTACTTCTATAACTGTAACTGTGTTTGACTTTATTACTAATTTTCAATTATATTTAGTGGCTATTTTGCGTGTCTGATGAGTATTTGGTTTAAATTACAGTTTGATAAAAATTACGACGTATACGTTGCCACTGGCACACACACGGCTACTATACTTTTTGTATGCTTCTCTCTCTATTGTACATTGTGTAGTCATTATCTAATCAAATTATCGCAAGAATAAAATCAATTAACAAGATGTATGAACGGCGAGCATGAGAAAGCTGAAATAATAATAACACCATGTAGGAAAAAAATTCTGTTCAATACTCTACGCACACACGCTTTTATCTCGTATCATGTAAAATGTCATACATGACCAAGAAAATATAGAGAAAAAAAAGTTCAGGTAGTCATTAGATTAATTTGCTATGTTTGCACAAAATTAAAACCTAAAATGCTAACGTTCGAATGATAATAATAGTAGTTATTTTTAGTATTCCTGTGTTTCTTCCTTGACGTCTCTGAGCTGTTGAGTTTAGTAGCGTTGTAATTTTTTGGTAAAGAGCTTGTACTCCTCGGTATATGGTGTTTTACACATTTTATTGTCGGTGGAGGTGGTGGTGCTAATACAAAAAACTTGTAAGAGCACATAAAAGACAAGTTGTTGATTTTTTTTTCTTCTCGAGTTGGTAAATTTAACACGACTTTCTCCATGTGCATAATAGACACATCCCAGCGAGGAACGGGATTCTACTGCTCATCATATCAACGACAAGCCGCCAAATCGCAGAGCGTTTTAAACGGGGAAAGTAAGTAGTAGAGAGGAAAATATTCTCCCTGTAGTATTGTCTGACGGGAGTCAGTCTTGTTTCAAGTGAAACAGAAATAAAAAGACGGATGATTTTCCCCTAGATCTTTTCGCAGCCAAAAGCGACTTTTCAACTATCCCGTATACAGTTTAATAATAAGCTCCTAGTAAAAAAAATTTTGTGAGCCGCAGAATCGTATAAAATGTCAGTTTACTTTGTAAAAATGTAAATGTGAAAATATTTTACGGTTCACGCGTGCCGGATACGTTAATACGGGCGTGGAAAGAATTAATAAGCAAAAAGGTATGCTATCACGGAGAGAGATAATAATATACTTTAATGTGTGTGTATTCACATCCGAGTAAGATGAAAATTGACACGGGTATTGAAAGTATTGCCCTAAACCTAAAAACAATAATTTGCACTGCGACAATCTTCCTTGTTATTTCAGGGCTCACTCTTTACTGACTCGGCGTATTCAACTGAGGGAAGTTGGTGAAACCGTCGGGGGTTTGTTGGATTATACAGACAAGATTAGATGCCTTGCTGATGATAACACTTTGTAAAAATGTGAAAGTTTTAAAGTTTCCTCCATATGTACAAACTAGTAAAGTCACTTGGCGGTCAACTAACTGAACCAGCTATAAATTGTGCAAAAGAATAAATGCATTAAAAATCCCAATGAGTAATAGTCCAGTAAAAAATTTGAAAGCCTTGTTTCCGGGCAAAGCCTTGTCGTCTTTACCGCAATACTGCTGCTGGATTGAACCGGAAAGGTTTAAATCTGAGTCGTTGTCTTCTTCAACTGAGGAAAATTCAATAACGGGAAGATAAACCCACTTCCCCCAATATCCACGTAACTATAATGGCGGAACAGGAAAGTTTGGACTCGCTAAAATTGGAGGTAGCACGGCTGGGCCGGGAATTAGATCAAACTCAAGGGGAAAAGGTACAGGCGGCCAAATATGGGATGGGATTATTGGAGGAAAATTCTAAGCTTCAAGAACGCTGTGCTCAGTTGGAGGAGTTGTATGAAGTGACCAAGAATGAGTTAGACCTCACGAAAACAGCCTTGTCGAAAACAACAGAAACTCACAAAATCACGGAAATTTCGGGTATTCAACATGAAGAAAATTTACTGTCAGAGAGTGCAGCTCTCGAGTGCTCCCTCAATTCTCAAATCTTGGATTTGGAAGGGGAACTACGACTGAGTAAACAAGAACTGGGTAAGAAAAAATTTCTCTCCGCTTACCCTTTCCCCACAGTGATCACGCAACTTTTAAATTATTTTGGGGAAAATTATTATATGAGTTTCATTGATTTGTGCCCTTTGCAGAACGACTAAAGGCGGAACGCGACCGCACGATTTCGGAAACGGGTGATTTACAAAAGGACCTCGAGCTAATCACAATTGAAAAGGGGAATTTAAAAAAGGAAGTCCTCATGTTCTGACTCGTAACTAGAATAATATACTATGCCTTCATTACTTAAAACTGCTTTTTATTGCCATTATAGAGTTGCGCTACAAGTAAAATGCGAAATTACAATAAAGACAACTTATTTTTGTATACTATTTTGTCGGCTTAATTTTCTAACAAGATATTTGCGTACCGCTATCTTAATACTCCTTCGCTACTACTTTATTTTTTGCTTCAGACCGCTCAGCTTAAAGAGATGTACAAAATATGAATTTGCATAAAAGTAAAAAAGCAAGTCGTATGTGCGATAAAAAAAGACGTTTTTGCATTTTCCTCTGCTTGCTATAGGTGGTCTGCATGAAGATAATGATATTGGAAGTGATAGCGAAGGGGACGATGTGAGAATACCTGAACAAATGGATACAGGTCGACCTCAAGAAAAACAAGTGGACTTATTTAGTGAAATTCATTTGAATCAAATGAAGAAATTGGAAAAACAGTTAGAAGGGGTGGAGGGAGAACGTAACGCTCTCACAAAAGGTCTCAAAGACATTCAGGATCAAATGGAAAAGGGAAAAAGTCAGGTGGCCTGTCTTCAAGCAGCAGTGGCTACAATCATGTCGCATATTGAAGCCTTAAATAATCTGAAAAATGAAATTGCGAAGAAGGTTGAAAAACCTGCAGAGATTCCTCCGGTAAATAAGAGTAGTAACGTAAAATAGATTTGAAAGACAGCTTGGTATTGTAAAAAATACGGACACGGAATGATAATTTTGACTGGTTTACAGGTAACGACAACGTATCAGGGTTGGTTTGCTGTGTCCTCGAAAGAAATTGATAACCTGAAACAATCTTTGGTAGAAATTGAGAAGTCTGAGAATGCGTTAATATCTGACGTGGCAAGTGCATTGCGAGGAGAAATGACAAATCTGAAAGAGAAAGTTAGCAAATGAAAATTTTATTCTATTTACACACAAATTTTGTCGAATGACTGGTACACGATATAAATATTGACAATGCTTCATTTGTGATTACAGCTCCTGGTTTACGAGTTGAAACTGCAGGAGATGGAAATTGAAATGAGGAGTATGGACGATGCTGCCGTGGATGCTCATCGAACCATTGATACGACTCAAACAGACCTAAATTTCATCTCGGAAGAGTTGGCTAATTTATACTATAAAGTGTGCAATGTACAAGGCGTTACAGCTCAGCGAGTCATGCTCGACCACATGACAGGTAGGTGCTATGAAATTTTTAATATGCAAATTTGAAACAGTCGCTACACTTTCATAAAAAAAATTCATTACTATTCATCTTTCACTATTATCTTCCTTGTTAAATATTTAACAGGTAAAGGAGATGGAAAAATGAATTCTCCAGCCAAGTCCATGGGTTTTCAGGGGGACAACCATTTGATGGTACTTCTCAGTAGGCTTCGCCCAAAAGCACAGAACTTGTCAAACAATTGGGAAGGGGATTTGACATTAACCAAACAAGTTGAAACTGTTTCCGAACAGGCAAGTATTCATTAGAAAAGAAACTATGCATAGAAAAAAGTTTAAAGGAAATTTGTGTTTACAACGACTATAAAAAATCAATTTTACAGGTAAAAATCCTTCGCAGTACTGTCCTTGAAGCCGTTGAAGCGTCAACTAGAACACTTGAATCTCATGGTATGCCAAATAGCTATCTATACTGGTTGAAGAAAGCTTTAGCAACAATTTCATTGGATTTAGTGATACAGTTTTTTATAACGTATTTTTACAGCTGCAGGTGAGCGAGGTGATGAGAGTATAGGCACTCCAACTCTGGAAGAAATTCAGAAACAACTCACTGAATACCGTGCCCTTGTGGAATCCAAAACGGAACAGAATGCAGCCCTCAGAAGTGTCCTTAAAGCCAACAAATTAGCTGCTGAAAGAGCTCTGGGCAACCTCAAGTCCAAGTACGATACGGAGAAAACAATCGTTTCTGAAACAATGGTTAAATTGAGAAATGAGCTGAGATTACTGAAAGAAGACGCAGCAACATTTTCAAGTATGTTCATACAAGCAATAATTGTTAATTATATGATTTTTTATTGGCATGTTATTGTAAAACTTTTATTTAAAAATGAGCTGAGATTACTGAAAGAAGACGCAGCAACATTTTCAAGTATGTTCATACAAGCAATAATTGTTAATTATATGATTTTTTATTGGCATGTTATTGTAAACTTGTATTTACACGGTACTTTTTTCAGGCTTGCGTGCAATGTTCGCTGCCCGTTGTGAGGAGTATTCCACACAAGTGGACGAGCTACAAAGGCAACTTAGTGCCGCTGAAGAAGAGAAGAAAACCTTAAATCAATTACTCAAATTAGCAGTTCAACAAAAACTGGAATTAAACCAAAGACTGGAAGCGATTGAGCTGGACAGGGAGATGAAGATTCACTCCAGGCGACATCAACCTAATAGCAACCGTCAACCTGGTTCTGGTACTGGTGGAGGAGGACCCCGCACCGGCGGATTTGGCAGTCCACGTCATAATCGATGATAATATTTAGAACACGCGTAACTTTTTAACTATTAGTAGTAAAAAATGATTGTGCTTGTTAACAGTCCATCAAAATATTACACAGACTTAGTATTAGCAGCACTTTTAGGCTGAAGGCTAAAAAAAGCAGAAGAATATTAATTTCCACAGGCGAGGGGAAACATCTTCACAATAAAAAGGTAATAATAATAAGAATTCTACGGTGTTGGATAAATTCTCTTTTTTTTAAAAAAAAACTTTCAATTTGTAGTTGTTATTGTTGTGAATATGCGTAACGATATCGCATATTATACACAGTTGATGTAGGATTTTATAGACAGTAGATATGAATTAACAAAAATAATAAGTTTTTAGGTGAAAATCGCATACCATCCAGTTTCACTCTTGGAAGTGTAGAGAGAAGGAGTCTGGACCTTACCAAGATTAGATTTTTAAATCCAAGGTTTTTTAACTATGAGCTACAAATAAATGTGTACAGTTAGACGTTAGACTGTCAATTTCACGACTTCATTAAAAAATAATGTTGTAATGTCCAAAAGTGACAGCCAAGTTAACTTGTAGAGAGAGAGAGAGAGAGAGAGAAGAAAGTTAAAAATGTAGACAACAATTAAGCATTCGCCTTTTAGTAGGATGCTAGGTTTCGTTCGTACAACAGGCGCCGTGTTTGCTTGTATCACCGGAGTCATGGACTAGTTTTTGTATTGAAAAAATGAGAAAAATATTAAATTGGAATGCCTGAAAACTTCTACATCTTTGGAGTACTGGTGGGGTCAATATTGGAATTAGTTAAAACGCTTGAAAAACGACTTAAAAGTCAGAGAGTTGCTGTTAGTGTGTTGGCTCAGTTGTCAGTTTAGGCTGGTTGATAAACTCTAGTAATTGGAAGACATGCAACGCATAATAAATCATTCATTGTGATAGCACCAAGCTAGTAGATTAAGTAAAACTATTTGTAAACGTTGGTAAAAAAAGATCGTTGTTGGTATCATCAGCGATGTTAACGATAAATAAGATTGTTTTTGCACTGTAAATTGTGTACGAATTACTACTGCGAATACGCCTATTTTTAGAGAAAATTTCTCGTTGTAATATTGTATCGTTTTTATCCCTGTTGTTTAATATGTACGTTCTATCTAAATAGCTCACACCACACCTCATTTACTCAAAATTTATCGCTTTTTTCATTTAAAAGTATTCTTTTCTGCCAAATATATCTTTTGTTAATGTAACGAACCTGAAGTACTGAATGACACGGGCCTTTACTTCACGAATACCTCTTATGTAAAAAAATCCTACAATTTAACATTTTTTAAGATGAAGATAATTTCGCCGTTGTATTTGTATTTGTAATAATAATGATTATATAACTATTATATTATATTTTGCGCGTAAAGACGGTTAAACTTTACGACAAAGTCGGGCTTTCCTCCGACTAACAAAAAATGCCAAGCTAAAATATAATATTATTGTAATTGTAATTCACACAAAACAGATGTTGAAATGTTGCAAAAAAAAAAGAATTTACAATTAAAATGAAATTAAAACCCAGTTATATTGCTTTTTTGCTAAAGTTTTTAAACTTGATTAATTTTGGCACAGCATAGTGAAAATAGGTGTGTAGTGGATTTCTTCCGTATGAAAATAACTTCCCTTCCCACTACTGCTGTACTGTTTGCTATAGCTTTCACCACCTTTCACTTGTTTCTTCCTCCAACATTTATGCTCATTCATAATTTCATTCACCCCACTTACTTGGTTATCCTTGTGAATTTATTCATGATAATGATGTAATTAATGCCTTCGAACAGGTTCGAACGAGAACTAACTTGTGACAGAACGTAATCATTGATTTATTTTTTACTAATTGCCAAATGCACCATTGATTTTCGATTCATGAATGAATACGTAATAATATAATTTCGTTTCGCCAGTTTTGTGCTATTGTGCTCGTCTATCATGCATAAAATAGCACCACCACCACACTGACTGACGATGGTGTGTAGGGTATTTAGAAGTCTCTCTGCTTCTTTCGTGTACTATGTTGCTGTTGCTCTTCTCTGGTTCTGTACGATGCAACCCAACCGCGGGAGCAAAATTTCTGCTGCTGTTTACCTTGGCTGTTTACAAAGAAATTCCATCAACTGTTTGACAGAATATGCATGTAAGCGTGCATTCATGTGAAAGTGAAAAGATGAAGTGTATAGCTTTTACTTTTTACTAGTGTTTTACTTGTTGGTCATAACATCAAACATGAACTAATTTGGCGTTAAGTAGAATTGTGAATTGAAATATAGTCTTGTGTAACGGTGTATTATTTTTCTAACTGTGTTAGGTGTTTTTCGGTTTGATTTGATTAAATTTTATAGGCTTTCCTGTGGACCCGGTTCAAGAGAAAAGTTGAGTTGATAGTGTTCTCATTACTTATCATTTGATCTACTGACTCAAGAAATTCCATCAACTGTTTGACAGAATATGCATGTAAGCGTGCATTCATGTGAAAGTGAAAAGATGCAGTGTATAGCTTTTACTTTTTACTAGTGTTTATTTGTTGGTCGTGCATCAAACATGAACTAATTTGGCGTTAAGTCGAATTGTGAATTGAAATATAGTCTTGTGTAACGGTGTATTATTCTTCTAACTGTGTTAGGTGTTTTTCGATTTGATTTGATTAAATTTTATAGGCTTTCCTGTGGACCCGGTTCAAGAGAAAAGTTGAGTTGATAGTGTTCTCATTACTTATCATTTGATCTACTGACTCATCTCAACATGTCTTTAGACAAAAGTGGAAGTAGCAAAAAGCAGCTTAATGCTAGTAGCAGTAGCAGCAGTAGCAGTAGCAATGTTCCAACAAGCAGCAGTGATGATAAAACGACCGGTGGGCAATCAACTAAACTGCGAACGGATGTAGTTCTCCCACAAACTAAAGTAAAAGTGATAATGAAATCGTCGCCAGAGATAGAATCGATTGGCATTGATTCCGTATTTTTGATAACCAAAGCCACGGTAAGGGAAAAGTAATGTCATTAGGATTTTAAACCATTTTAAAATAATTCCATGAGCAAATTGTTGACTTTTTTTTAGAGGTTATCTGATTATTATTTTTCAGGAGCTGTTTATTGACCATTTAACAACGACTGCGTATGCAACTTGCAAAGGAAATAAAAATCTTCAGTATAAAAATCTTGCCGAAGTGGTTCATAAGCAGCAAAACTTGGAGTTCTTAAGAGGTGACACTATGTTTAACACATTATCGTGAGTTTATTTTCAAAGTCGTGTAGTTTTCAGT
>JAHZNB010003589.1:0-18687 GCA_027744295.1 Callyntrura guangdongensis
GCTTAACTACCTATATTATTGCTCTAATAGCATTCCAAATTCTGAATAAACTTTATCCAATTAAGTCGTCACAATTAATTCAGTCAACATTTTGAAACAAGATAAAAAGACACATTACAAACTGATGCAACAAATCAGTTTAAAAATTAGTTTCCAAACAGGTAAGTAACAAAAAGTTAAAATTAGTTACCCATTTTAAGATTTTTGTTTACAACCACCAGTTGTACGAAACTCATAAACATACACTTTGTATTTGTATCGTGTATCATATCATCATCATGCCGAGCTACATTCCAACACTTACTCTTTATCATCTTGTACAATCACAATTATTGTTTTTTAAAAGTTTAAAATAAAATCCTTTCTAATCGTAAGTTTTCGCACTTTATTTCAGATACCTGATTGCAAAAGGTTGTGTCATCAGTTGTCAGCTTGCATAACAATGTTTAATCTTCTTTAATTAATTATTGGTTATCATTTTCATCTCCATTTCATCCTATTAATATACGTTACTAGTTACTGGTACTCTAGCACTGCCTTGCCTTACGTTAATTTTATTGTAAATTGTATCATAATTTAAATTTGCTACATTTGGCATGATAAAGTAAGAGTTGCACCAGTGATTGTATAGTATTTTTCTTAAACAATTGCTATATACCTATATGTACATTGATAAAGAGTCATACACCATTCGCACATACAATTATCAATATACCAATACACATTTTTAGTTAACCATAACCATGGACAGAGGTATTTTTTAATATCTTTCTTACCAACTAATTTGACGGACAAAGGTTTATGATAATATAGTATGATCCAATGAAAAATGTTTTGGAAAATTCTGATAGATTGTTTTGGTTGCCGTTTTTGCGTTCGATCTCTTAACAAGTAAGAATATTTTGTTGAAACTTTGTTTTTTTTTGTGAATTTCCATTTTATGCTAGATATATATTTTTTTAAAGAAAAGCTGTACGGATGGAACTTCTTGACCGTGACAGTTGTTTGTATATAACAGCTTCTTCACCTGCTTCAAGATCTAATAGTGACATTAGACGAGGTCGAGGCACATCTGAGCTGAGAAGCCATTCTGGCGTGCCAGATTCTGGAGACTTAAATGATCCCTGATCGGTTGAGCCTGGTGGTGTGAGGAAAGTGGTTCCGAAGCTACTAGGAGTGGATATTTTCGAAGCATTATCGTCGATCATTGTACGTTCTAGAGCAAACGGGCTTGGTGTCCGTCGCGCATGTTGTCCATATCTAAACGGTGATCTACGTGTAGTGCGTCCGCTAAAACTGTGACTTCTTTGGCGGTTTGAAAAGTCATCTAGACCGGGAAAATGACATGAGGTAATACATTATTGTTCATAATAGATGGAATATTTTGGAAGGAAGTCCTATTTTTATCATGAGGCAACTGTTTTATTAATAACTTAGAGGTGATTCCCCACATGCTATTTTTTGCCTTTGCCAACCTTTCATGTCTCCCCGCATTTTGGGAAATGGCAGGGAGCAGGCATCTCTTGACTTTTAATGCTCATATTTTGTGCTCACCTTCCATAAAATGAAGATACGTTCTGACTTCTGGCAAGTAGCTCATGGAAGAGTAATTGCTTGGACCTTGTGGTCGCTGGTGATACGCGTACATTGTAGGTGAGCTGGGTGTGCTATAGCGTCGTTGCTGCTGTGGATCCACATGAGGCCCACCTGTAAAATGTTGTAACAACGCTGTTCATAGGAGAAAATATACCCAGCCAAACGGAAACTCTGAAAGGGAATTGCCGCTCACAGCAGCTACTCCACAGATACATTCATACAATGCAGTAGTACAACGTTCGCTGATACATTCATAAATCTGCTTGCAACTTTTTGGAGGAAAACCATCTCGCAAAGCAATGTCTGCTGGAGACACATATTCAGACACGAAACAGATTCTACTCAGTATTTTCTAGAACATGCACAAAGTTTGCTCGTTGGCTATGAAAATCTTAAATTCAACTTTTTTTAAATCTGCGAAAAATACTCTCTGCATTATATAAAGTTAGCCAAGGTAGGTACTTAGGTTTGAATAATAAATACTGCGCTAATCTCATTATGAATTTTTTTCGATGAAAATAATGACGAGGAAAACATTTATGTTGGATGGAAGCCCAGTATGTTAAACATGCTGTATCTAAATATAAACACGTATAAATCTGGATTATGTGATTAAAACAAACTTACATCCTTCGAAAGGGCTTTTTGGTCGTATTTGAAAATTCGGTGGTGGGGTGGTGGGCGTTGATTTGGATGATCTTCTACTTCCATCAACTATTAACGTGATAAGGGAAACATGTTACGGACAACATAATTTATTCTTGTATATCGATCAATCAAGCAAAATACAAAAGAAAAAAATAATGATGCTAAAACAACTGCAGAGTGGAATAAGAAGCATGTAAAAAGAACGGTTACAATCGCTACTTTAACGAATTAGCTGGTACGTGTATACTCACTTTTCAATACATTTCGTGGGCATCTCCCACTGTGTGATTTGATGTTCATAATGTTTATATATGATATGCGCCTAATAATGTAGAAATGTGGAGAAGAAATTTTCTAATTTGGGTGTAGTTTAAAGAGATATTCAACTTACAATAATTGAGGACATTGGAAAGATGTGTGGGCGAGTTTTTCTGGCTGATTTGTTGAGTTTGTTGCGTGTCCGCGGAATTGAAGGTGTCTTGCCGCACTGCCTTTCCAGGTGCTGTTGGAGCTGCTGGGGTTGAAATAGAACAAGCAGGTGAACCGATGCTAGGTGTCCTGGTTGGTGTGGACCGATGATGATGTTCCTTATCAAGTAATTTTTGGGTTTCTATTAGCGGAGATATTACAGGTGACTTGATACTACCGCTGCCGTGCTCAGTTCGAGGTTTGACAAGTACAGGAGGTGGAGTCGTTCTCTCGGATGATTGGGGTACTGACGAGTAACGGTAATTCGGAAATCCTGCCATATTCACGAAAAAGAAACAACGAGCTGAACATGAAACAAAAATTATGACTTCTCCGGGTGTAATATAAAGTCAAGTAGAACTTATTGGGGCAATGCATATTTATGTTCCATATACGTGGTCCCGCTATATAATAACACATATACATGATTACAAAGTGTAAAATATGGAGCACACCAGACTCGAGCATATTTCTTTTTTATCTTCAATTTGCACGAAAACATATACCCATTTTTATGTATTTATCAACAGCATTTCTCGTACAAATACGACACGAACAACACCAACAACAGAATTTCTCTGATTCACGATCATCATCATTGTCAGGAATTTGACTAACAAAAAAGGTCATTCGATCATGTACAATCTTTTACACAGTGTTCCAATATAAACCGGTCAGGCTTATAAAATCTCATTTTCTACTAACCTGCGCGTCTATCGCTGTAAAAGTTTCATTGTAAACCAACGAGAGTCAAACAATCATTCCAACATTTTGGAATACTGTAACGTACCTACGAACAATACATTTTTTATGTTATCTTACTTTGGATATACGAACTGTGAGCCATTAATCCCGAACCTTCTAGCTCGCCACTGCCACTGCGATTCGTTGACCTACTATTGGGTGTGAACAAAAGTGGATTTCTGGACTGCCTTCGGTTATCACTACTTCCATCGTTGCTTTCATCACCAGCAGCTTCATCTGCAAATCTCACTCGTGTTGGTAAGTGCGGCTTGTAGCTTCGTCTTGCAGCTGAAATTGACGCTTCTAAACAAGCACAGCAAGCAAACTGTAAAACAAAGTAGAGAATCAAAAAAGAGAATGGGATGAGACACTGGGATTGTGTAGATATGCATTATCATGTACAACATCAGCATGGCTAAATACAACTCTCTTCCAACGATGTACATACCACACACACACACTTACACACACATTATAGTAGTTTAAACAATTTTTGTCAACTGGAAAATGGACGCGTCAATGTACAATGGAGAAATATGCTCCGTGATACATGACTCGTTTCTTGCAAAGAAACATGTGTGTATATAAAACAGAAACACTATTTTCACAAATTACTTTGTACTAATTATTATGCTTCGCATGTTCCGTAAATGACACTAATTATATTACAAGATCAATTCAGTACCAAGATACTGTACACACAGAGGCACGCATATGGTACGAGCCATTAGAAAAGAGTACAGTGGACAAGCAGAAAGAAAAAAGAGACCACCTAATTAGCCTAATTAGAATGTGAATGTGTGAATGTACTTGTAATTTACTCGTTTTTGTTACACATAAAACCGAATGGCTAACTGTCTGGTTCGACCTGGGGCAATTCATTTTGTTTCATGTGAGACAGGTTTTTCAACGGACGGTGTCTGTATGTTATGGAATATGTGGAGGGGAGTTTTTATAAGTAGGTAGGGTGCATAGCATGGGCACATACTACATATTCGTGTCCTGTGTGTAAGGGAGGGAGGGAGGATGTTGGAAATTGGAAATTTACTATAGTTGTAAGAACATACTATTTGGCATGTTTTAATATTTTAGAAGCAATTTAGATAGGAAATGGAGTAAAGTCAAGACGATTTCTAGGAATGTCGCTTACCAATACAAATATAAGCAGTGGAATCCCAGCGAGCAACGCAACAAATAAATTCCCCAAATTGTCAGCGGCAGACATGAGCCGCTATTGTTGTTGATGGCGTAAATTCCACTACGTTATCAGAACCAAGGAAAAAGTCCACAGGAGCGGAAAGAAAAGGAGGAGACGTACAGTCATCCACTTGAAACAATGCGGATGATGATAACGATGGTGACAGGAAGAAGGGAGATCCCTGTTCAAAGAGCAGCAGCCGAGATGAGCCTGCTCTTTTATTTGCACCACGAATAACAACCGCAGAAGTAATATTGCTATTACTATGACCAGCAACAGGAGCAGGTGAGATGCGTTTGTCTGCTGGTGTGGAGGCAAGTGAAACAGGATGGGCTATATTTGTAGCAGCAGTTGGAGCAGCAGCAACAGTAGAACTTGGACACGGTTTCGTTCTCAATACCACTTGAAATTGTAATAATTTCCTCCGAGTCCAAATCCGACTTTTCCTGATCTCGTCCGGGGAAAATAAGGCAAGAGGTTCCTCCATGACTTTCCATGAGAGTGCCGATGGAGGTGAGAAGAGAACCTCGTTATATGTGGTATTCTTGCACCTGACGGATGGAGATGATGACCAGCTTTATTATGGCGACAAGACGACGACCATTACACAGGTTCTGTTTCTCAGGATTAGGTATGTCGGCATTTTTTCTGTACCTTCATATTTGTTTACCTATATATAAAAAGCACTCTGGCTACTGCACTTACTGTATATTATACGCTACATCCTCTACCACCACAAAGAAAATGTTTTGGTATTCTGCTCAATATCGGCTTTCTACAGAAGAAAAATCTCGTTCTTCTCTGATCGCATAACACAAAAGGTTGAAGGCTCAGTTATCGGAACTCTGCTCAGGTACTCAATGGATCTCGTCTAGAGCACATTCTTTCCCGAGTAGAGAACGCACACACGAGAAGCATGCAGACACACGGATCACTCTCAATCCGGACATGATTAGTGTTCCTAGGAATGAATGGAATATTGAAATAGATGGAACGTTGTTTCTACACCACTACAGAAACATCGTGCTGGCGGAGTAGGCTGTTCAAGTTGTCATTGTCATATCACTTTATTTGACAAGAAGATTTTTCACGGGCCACTATGCCACAAGGAGAGATGAGCGAATGGGTTTTCGTTTCAATTTGCTTTTTCCTATTTCATTTTATTGTGTATGCGTGTATAAGATTACACGTTTCCCGCCTACCATTCTTAGGCAAGAGGCAAGTCGTCTGCTTTCTTCTGTGGTGACTCAAACGGAACGGCAATTACTCTTGGGCGGAAAGCACATATAATTGTTTGTATACTATATAATAATAACTCGAGTGCACGCAATCGCTACTCGGGGCTCTACACGGGGTGTACGGATAGGCTTTTTATAACTGTAAAAAATCTGTGATGATGACGTCGGAGAAAGTTGTCGTCTGTAAAGCGATGATGTCTCGTTGAACAGTTACACACATATATTTACTGTGTAGGAGTATATTAAATTCAAGTGGTGCTTTTTACCGGATATTTTTGATATTCGCTGAATAGAAAAAAGCGAAGGAATATGACAGCGAGATAAACGGTTAGTTATGTGTATACTCTATACAAAATCATATCCTATCCAGCCTATTTTCCTGCTTTGCTTTTTCTGTACAAAATTAATAACTGTTTTATAACTTTAAAGCACAAACTGATGACGGAGAGAAGCAGACCGTGTGCTCGCCGAGTTTTTCCAGTCTGGTGTCAGTGTGCTTGGGAGTGTGAAGACCGAGTCAGGAGAAAGACGGGGACGGCGAGTATGACTTGAGTTTTTGCGGGTGAGAAAAAATAGGACGTCGGTTTAGTCGACGCACTATTAACATTGCTATTGCTGCTGTTATGTATGTACACTATTTATTCTTGTCCTCTTTTCGCTCTCTCGGTATTGAATCTGGTGAAAGTTTTGCACATTTTCCCAATTTTTTCTCCTTCTCCTAAAGTATTTTGTTAGTTCCTATCTACTACGTCTATCATACGATCAGAAACCCTGTAAAACAGCTCCTGCTGCCCTTTCAGTTAATGATGAGGCAGAGGAAACGGTGACGAAGATTGGCAAATTGCTATATTGTGGCACTTGCACTTTTTTACTTGTTTTACCGTTACACGGTGTGATGTAAGCCGTCAGAGTAGCAACAGCAAGTTTTTTGTGCTCTTACTTCGGCACCAACGAAAACGAAAGTGTCAACTACCCTGGTTCACTTTTGTAGAGGAGAGTATAGAGGAAAAGAGGGAAAGGACACCCACGGCAAGGAAATATTATTTTTCATCTAAATATATCAGTAAAAGAAAAAATTTATAACAAAGTGGCACTGCTACAGGCTGAAAGTCCATACGAATATAGGCATTCTCTGGATACTCCAAGTTGATGATGTTGCTTGCTCTCGCAAGTTCCTACGAAATACTTGGTGCTACGAATTCCTGGTATATGTACCATAGTTTTGTGCTCTAAAGTAGTCAAGTACAAGTAGTCGGGTAATAGTTGAAAAACAGTTTTGTATGTAAGTCAAGCGTGTTGTAAGAATGTATATGATGATGCGGTATTTTCTTTCTAAAAAAATCTCTTATTCTCGGAGGTCCGTGTGTGGTGTGTGCGTCGGATGAACGAGTATATATATTTCTGTCTATAATGCTTTCCTACGTCTTCTCTTTTAGTCCTCTTCTTTTCCTTAAAAAGTTTTGTTTTCTTTGTGTTGGTAATCCGATATGATATGATGCTTTTTTCACTGTTCCTTTGCTCCAACATTTATTTCTTCTTGTAACTTGTTCAAGTTGCTATAGCAGTAGATAGTCCACTATCACAACTACTTTCCCTCTGACTATTATCGTCCATGGTAGGGACGGTCTTCACACAGCTTGTAGTAGTAGCGGCAATAGGGACTTAAGAAGTAGAAGAAGAAGCGTTTCTCATCATCATCAGCAGCAGACAAGAAGAATTACTCGTTTTTATACTGCGGAAGATGGCAACGTAAAAAAAGGAACGTTGTGACGACGACGACGACGAGGAGGGGATAGCACTCTGGCAGCGACGTCGATGAGCACGAAATGATGGGGGATGACGATAGTTACAATCTAATAATAGAGAGCAATAATAGAGGCAGTAGCAGCAGTAAATGCACAACCACTGCGTTTTTTAGGAAGTTACTGAATAAAGCTCGATCTTGCTGTTTAGTTGTCTTTTCCTCTCTTTCTCGACTTGACCATTTAGTTTGGCTCCAGAAGGCTTATTGCTTGAAAAATAATGCGAGTATATATCAGTCGAAAAAGTAATGTAGTATAATGTAATGTAACGGGAAATGAGTAGTTTCTCTTTCTCTATTTAGCGTCGTTTAGGTAGCTTTCGTCGTCGCACACACACACACACACCAGATATGTAAGCATATATATCTACAAGTTACTGTCACAATATTGCATGCTCTCTTAAATGATATCCCTTTTAACTCTCTTTACTGCTTTTGGCAATATCGTAATAGACGTGTTTAGACTTACTTCCTTACAATTTATATATACAACGACTACATTATATTGAAAAAGACAGGACTAAGTTGTGAGAAAGTACTACATAATTTTGAAGCAAGTGGAAACTCTAGTGCTTACCGATAAACGTAACCAAGTAAGTACGTACTTGAATATGAGTTCCGTTCGTTGTTGAAAAGTTTTGTGTATTTTGCTATTACATCATTACTACTACTGAAATGGGAAAGCATCATGTGGACTGGTTGAGCGTTCGCGAGACGAGAAAGCTGAAGGGAGAGCATGATGATAAGGCAGAGCATGAATACATGTGTCTTTTCGTAGAGGAGAATGCGTCGTCCAACAAGAGAAGGATCGATAATGCTCTTTTTTGCTATATACTGCAATAGCATGTGATAGGATGCCTGGAACTTTTGGAACATACACAGGGAATGCTGACGGTTCCACATGGGCATCGTTTATAGCCATGTCTTTGTGTATCCATAATACATACACACATGTAGCACGCATGCAAGGAATATGTACATAATTGCACACAAATAAGCTTTGCTCGTATATTGTTTCTTTTTAGAGGTGTAAGTAACTTTTCCGGACCCTTTACTTACTTTGTCAAGCTCAGCAGTTTTATAATGGTATGTGTAAATGTGGCTACCATATAGGTATGCATATGAGGTATTTATGTGAACTATAAGCACGCTCTCAGAGTAGCAGTACCCAAAATTTACTTTCGACATTTTAGTGCCGTCAATGTAGTAAATATATGAGCCATGATTGTGGCCTTTCCAAGCAAATTGGAAAGTGGAAGTAAGAAAATGACGGGAAGTAACTAAAGTATAAACCATTTTCAAGAGTCATAGTGAACAACTGAACATTCTTTTTGATCAGCTCCCAACCAGCAGCGGCGCGGCAGCAGAGTTCGTTTTATATGTATATTATATATCCTCACTTCCTCTCCTAGGTCGAGAGGGAGATAGGAAAAAATTTAGTTTTTAGTACGGCACCGGCTTGCGAACGTTGCGGTACATGGAGTAGAGAGAGAGAGGGGGGAGGAGGGGAGAGAAGTTTGCTGCAATGGTAATAGACTTTTAAAAAGAAGAATTGTTCTTCCTTCACTGCCATTTTATTATTACAACAATACTTCTTTTGGAAACAACAACTAGTTCGTTGTTGGCTAGAATAACCCCCTCCTTGTAGTGGAGGAAGACGACAAACATGCCAGAGAGAAATGGAAATAAAAGTGGGAAATAAGATGAAGAGATGAAAGGGCATCTCTTTACAAAACTATTCACCCTTTTAACCATGCTTACGGCTTTTATTTACTCCTCCGCAGTTTTTCATGACTTGGTATTAACTGCTTAAATGGAAAGTCTATTTATTAGTGTTTTTCTTCATCATGCGCAAGTAAAGTGGATGCCCATTTGCAGCATTCTTCTTCCCTGTTGAGGGAGCGCAGGCGGGAGGCTTCTTCACGGTGTACGCAAATACACACATGACTGGCTTTAAGGAGGAAAGGTAAAAACAGGAAGTGTTTCGCTTTATAACGTACATATAATGGAACCCTGAAATTCCAAGGGCATCAGTTTAGATTTTAGGTATATGTATGTGCTTCGCTGCAGGTACCACTATTGTGTGTATGAAACGCTTCTGCTCCTTTTCTCTGTATCTGTGAACTAGACTTTCTTTTTGTTACGAGGTTGCCTCCTTCTGCTTGACAGTTGAAATGTGAAAGGAAAACATAATATCAGACTAATAATGAATGGGTGTACTAGTTCCTTTCGCCAACATGGACATAATACATGAAGTCTTTGCTCTTTTATTATTATTTCAACTGGAAGAACAAAGCCTATCATGTAATTTAATGCCACATAGTATAATGCCTACATTTCCGTGTTGGAACTGAAAACATTACCAGGCTGTTCTGAGCCTCAGAAAACCCCACATGTGGACCTATTTTGTAAACGGGTTACTGGTCATAAACACAATGTATGTGTAAAACTACTGCATTTCAATGTATGTATTGTTTCACATACATGAAAATTCTTTCATCCGCAGTATTCCGACAGTAAATGGTTAGGGTAATTTTTTTAACTTGCAGTGACAACCCAAAAAATCCGGACATTTTGGATATGTAAGAATTTTCGCGTTTGTTGTCTTATAGACAGGCCTAAAGTTGGTGGTCAGGCTCGAGGTTGGTATTTTTGTAATAAAAGTGGTGCGTTAGCTCAGCCAAATGGTATCGCTAGTTTGTCATTTGCAAAGCTAGAAACTTGCAAATGAATTTTATTTATCTATATGAACAATATGAAGTACTGCATAATGAAGGAATTTAAATGCTAATTTATGTACTGAATATGATTTCATCAAAAACAGAAATGCTGGACAACCCTTTGTCATTTGGGGATTAACCTAGTTAAAAAAAGCAAGAGAATACTATGGGTATTTAATTACGAAAAAACAAAAAACCACAAACCCGAGTAGAATTTATAAATGTTTTGTGTCATGTTTCTTGTCCATACTGCTGGTGCAGTAGTAGTAGCACTTTGTAGAAAATAGAAACAGTAAAGTCGCTACATAACGAAAGATGTTTGGTTTAGTGAAGGCTGTAAAATGTGCACATCGTGATGATGGGAATGGTGGTTTAAATACGGCACACGTATTTTGTAAATGTATCGCGTCGAAACGACTTGCTGTAGCATTTTTATTGCCGTGTAATTTATGAATGGCAGCTGCAGCTGGTTTGTAGCTCATTCTTGAATGAGTTACTACAACTGCAAGTACGTAACCAAAAAAAGTTTTTTACGTCAAAGTCAAATTTCAAATTAAACAAAAAAGTAATTTGGGTAAACCATTCACTAATTTTATTATTGGCTTGGCTTTAAACACGATGAAGGCTAAACGTATGGTGCAATCGGCTCGTTTCAAGTTTGAAGTCAAAGTCCCCATTACACGATATGAGTGACTACAGAATTTTGTAAGAGTTGTATAAAATTCGCGTTTTTTTGGGATGATGGGAACTTTTTTGTTGAATAAAAATTGCTAATCTCTCGCGAGCTGAGCGGAATTGCTTAAATCAACCGCAAACTTTGGTTCGTAGTAACAAATAAAAACATAAATGTGTGCAGCAAACATACAAGAGGACCGTGATTTATTCTGAAGAATATTTTTGGTATTTTGAAAAAATGGGAATTAAAGATAACGCTATGTAAATCACGTCTAAAGCACACATTATAATCAGCTTTTGTAGCCTTGTAGTGTTTACATGATCTAGCATGCTAAGTCGCAGCAAAAACTTACTTTTGGTTACTATTTGTTTGCTTGTTCTAGCAAAGAAAGATGAAAGCATCATAATGTACACATAATAAATTAGTTTAATTTTTAGCCACTTTAGCTGCCCCCTTTCAATAGCCATTAGGATCTTATTCTAGGCAAAAAGCCATCTATAAACACTGTTTGGTTTATACATTTTAAACATTGTGCGCATAAGGTATGCAAATATAAGTTTACGAGCTCTTTTGTAACACTTTGTGAGACCCTCTGGAAGAAGAAAGGAAAGAGACCAACACAGTAAGTTAGTGCTTCACCCAAACAAATTTTATGAAAAGGTACATAGTATCCACGCACGTCATGGTAAACAAATATCTATACCGGATATAACTATAAGAGTTACGCCAAATTCATCGTTAAACAATGACGTAGTTAGTTGTATAAGTAAAATAGGGAGGTATGCCGGTATTCGATACAAATGCAGAGTGCTACTTTTAAGCACTTTCTAGTCTGGTGCTAACAGTAATTAATTACTTGAATAGATTAGTGTTCTTAAAAGCTTGTTCGCTTAAGATAGTACCACACACACGTAACGATTTTCATAATGTAAACAACACGACAATATGGTAATAAGCAAACTTTCGAGCATTCTCTATTAGATAATGTGTATAAAAGTAATTATGTATGTATGCATGCAGTTGGTTAGTACTTGGTTGTAAATGTGCTCTTTATCAATTCCGAAATGAGAAAATCATCTCATGTTACTTTTATGATCACTGATTTTTATCTATATAGATACTAAAACTGTTGTAGAATGTAAAAAATAGACTACACGTATACTAATCTAACAAAATGTGGCCTTTGTTTGTAAAGAGGAAAATGACTTTTTACCTCTTTTTGCCTAGTCATGCACGGTCATTTCATTCTAATATCTATTACAGCGAACACAGTGAGGAGGTACTTAAGTCTTGCCAATCATTGACGGCCACTTTAAGCACCACACGGTTATCGTCCATTCCATTATTTATTGTATTGTAATACCCAGTCGTACGTAAAAAGTAAATGATTTGAAAACACTAAATTGATGTGATATTTCTTATAACTAATTACCTACCTACCATATCAATATATCTATGTTTCTTTGTAAATGTCACTGTGCTACGCGTGAGCAAATGATGCAGAGAAGTGATATTTCTATCCCCAAAAAATGTCAATGTCAGTCACTGCTCTATTAAGCCAAACAAAGTGTGAGGAGCGAAAAAAAATTGTAATTTATTTTATGTGCGTAGATTACATGTATCCACTTGTTCATAAAACTGAGAAATTCTTAAGGCTATTTAGCAAGTAATAACCCATCGATGTTCTTTTAGTAGAGTATCATAGTTGTAAAATATCGTTGCAGTCAAGGCTGGTATGAAATCCCCAAAATTGTTTTCCAAGTATAGTATAAAGTATAAAGCATAAAGTATTATTATATGTATGTACTAATGCCGAAAAGCATTATGTAAGTAAACAGGGAAACCCCAGAGAGACGTACACAAAACATTGAATTTATGTATTCATGACTTACTTCTAGAAAACTTGCCGAATTAACTGTTTAGATTTATCATTGAAACGCTTCACGACATGTGGTACATAATGCACATTATACCATCATTATAAATGAGTATCTGCCTAATTCATCCAGTTAAATATCCTACAAACAAATTTTTTATGAAAGGCAGCCACAAGCAAAACAAGAAGTGATAGGTGTGGTGTAAGGTAGGTGTTTGTGTAAAATGTTACTAGGTAGGCCAACTATACGGCTTGTGAACACCACCAGAAAAAATGAGAAGTGACTTGAAGTAATGGGGCCAAAGGTAGCTATGGTGGTAATAATAATGAATGATGTTTTGTTGGTCCAATCAAAAATTCACTCGGTCAGGTATACTATCTGTTGGTTGTGTGGTTTTCACTTTCCGGCTTTGAAAATCATCCCAATTCCCGCACAAATACCTTTACTGACATTGCGGAAAATTGTTCGTTACCACGTGGATTTATGAAAAGGATATACACAGATCTCAATAATCTCAAGTGACGACAACGTTTTTCTTGCAAAGTACATTCTTTGCTTTAAAAAATGGATAGCGAGCTCTGCAGCAAACAAATTGTGTGCTTCGCTATTCTAGAGGACCAGTGCATTACGGCCCACTGGTGGCCTGTGTGGAGATTAGGGGACACCAGCTCACCGGTCCACCGTGGGCCACGAATATGTCGGTGTCCGGTGGGCCAGGAAAAAGTCGGTGTCCGGTTGACTACGGAGGGGTTTCCGGTGTCGACCGGTATCCTCAGGCTCTCTCAGCTCTCAGTGCAGTCAACCAGGTAGAACAAATAGAAGAACAGATGTACATGTTTTCACGCCGCCCGCACAGGTGTGGTCGGTATTTACATAAATCACCCAAGTAATGTTCCAAGTTCACATGTGGCCGCAGTTTTATTTACATTTTTGCCTACGATCATTATTATGCATACGGCAAAGCTTACAGTTATATGGATCTTGTAGTTTATCTTCGTGTGTAAAAGGAACTTGCTGAATGGATGTTACTATTCAATGATCATTATTTAAAAAAAGATATTACATAAAGTAAAGTTACGGGTAGACAGTTATTAAATCAGAAACTTGCGTTGTCAACACATGCCTGGTCAAACCTATCTAGGGAGCTGTAATACAAGTATGCACTCTTGTAAAACAATCTTTGGCTTCAACCCTCCAATGATTTCTTATATTAGGTATAGATAATTGTTTTTGGAGGATTTTTTCTTGATTTTCATGAATTTAAACCATTCCATGCCACAAAAATTGTCCCGTAAAGTCGCGAGTCATTAGTATATCTAAAGTTATCAAATATAAATTCAAAAGGGTTCCACCGCAACCACATTTAGCCGGCTTATGTTCAAGCATGAAAACGGAAACGACACAGACATTTTATTTCTATAATTAAGATTCGTGCACATGCGGTGGGTCTTTGGGTTATTCTTGTACCAAAACCAACAGTATCAAAAACATTTACATAATAGATCCGTTCCGCTTTGCATACTTCCAATTCAACGTCAAAGATTATCCACAAAGATACATAATTAGCATTCCACGTAAAAAATATGACGTCTGATAGTGAGTGTGCACAAAATGTGAAATAGCACCATCATCAACCAAAAAATCTTAATAAGTTTGAAATGACCTTGCTTTGTCAACGAAGAAACTATATTAACACGAATTTATATGCATCTTCAAAGACAAAAGTGCATTTATTGCTTGTTTGCGTGTGTGCGACAACTGACGCCTGAGCATCACAATTCTTATTATTCTTTCATTATCTGCACACGTTGGTACCGGTTGACTGACTCTGACTGTGCATTGTTGATTTGAGCTTGTTGATGTAAAAGTAGGATAGGATGCTCACAATTCTCATCAGGTTCGTGGCTCTTTTTCATACATATTATATAAGTGTTACGTCTTTTTTTATGTTTGCTCATCATAATTGTGATGGGATTCAAGAGTCTTGAACAGACAGAAGACGAAAATTACACAATGGTCACGGTTAGCGTATCCAAATTGCGATAAACTTCAGTATTAGCACTCAGTCCTGTGTTGATTGTGTGCTACTTTACTGATCATTTAACATTAAATAAGCATGTAACAGCATTATGGACTCGCTTTCAATCTGACTATCATTTTGTTTTTACTTATCCGAGTGTGCAATAAAACGGATTGTATTCTACAAAGGCAGAATAATAAGAATTCTTTTATGTAATTAAGAATAAAAGAAGAAGTGGACCTACTACGGAATCGTGAATCTTCTAATTGCAAAGGAAAACATGTGCCAGGGGGCTGTATAGCCCATGCGTCATTGCAAGCAAAAGCTTGAGCAGATAATGTTTTTTTTGCAGAGATGCAGAATGAAATGAAGATTCAAGATGATGATAATGTTTACTAATTTTCCGTATCCCCTCTATCCACTTGCATAACAGTCAACAGTGATGATAGTGCTTATTTTTGTTTTTTGTTAAAATGCACAAGTGACAATGAAACCGCCATTGTTTCTTCCAATCACATCGTCTTCGTCATTCATATTTTGCATTGTCGACGCTCACATTCCTATTATCAAAAATTCAAGAAGTTGCCAGTTGGCAATAATGTAGGATTTTTGCAGCAGTGCTACCATTCGTACATTGATAACGCATTAGGAACGCAGTTACTACGTGGTAGGCTGTGAGGTGCACGAGGTACAACAGCCGTGCAAGAAATCGACAGTTGTCAAAATCCTTTTACTAGTCCAACGATCCTGAACAGTCCTCTGTGCCCTATCTTTCCTTAAATATAGTGACCAACTTCAGTAAATAATAGGATATGTAAGGTGCGTAATGATTTTCATTTATTCTTGATGAGACTATCACTTTGTCACTTTATGTCGACTTGACTTTAGGAGCTTGCTCATTGTTGTGCTCATTTAATTTCGTTTTAGTTGGCCAAGGAGCAACAACATTCACTTGACTCGACAGTTACCTAGATTCAAAAACCATTTTCTGTTATTTTGGTGTCATACTCTACTCGTTGCCCATTTCGTTGCCCATATCGTCGCGTCGTTGTTACAGTTACAGTTTTTCATACGTCAGGTAGAGTTCGTTCTAGCTGACGGTGGATTATTCTCAAAGGGATCGTATTTGTTCCTAAGGCATTGGCAACTGTAGTGATGAGAAGAATTAATAGTGAACCTAGTAATAGGATGCCATTTTTATCAATTAATAAAATGGGTTTAGCATTTAAATCGTGTTCAGTTTTAGTGTTAATATTAATAAACAGTATTGATTTTGCGACAAGTATATCTCTTGATGATGAACTCACAATCACGTACAGTCAAAAAGTTGCACTAGATAAGGTATTGTGTATTAAATAGGCTGGTATGATGTATAACTCGAGAAAAATAACCAGAAAAAGTAATAATACATTTTCATGTTTGCCTTTTTTAGTTTCGCGAGTTAATTGCGTCTCGACTCCCGCATGATTACATGAAAGAAGACATCTACTTAATTAGGTGGTTAAGAGGTATGTGTGTAATTTATAATACGAATAATACGCATACTCTTGAAACGTGTACACTTTAATATCATTGTTAACATAATACACATTTTGTGAATAGCGCAAGGGTTCGATTTAAAGCGTACCGAGGAGATGCTCATGCAAGTAAGTTCATACACACTCTAGGAGAGGCGTAATATTAACAATTGTAATAGCGGAGGAGAAACTAATAGACGGTTATGACATAATATGATTTTTTATCGTAGAATCTCAAATGGCGCGAGGACAACAAAATGGATGGAATACACTCAGAAGACTGGTCAGATATGGAAGCAGAATACCCTTACCACATTGATGGTTTCGACAAACAAAACCAACCTGGTAAAGCAGAAATCTGTTTATTTCAAGGAAATAATATGTAAAATCTGGGTCTCTAAAAACTGAAGGGTTTCTGTTCAAAGTTAATTACTGGAAACATTGGAGATTGGGACTTGAGACGTGCATCTGTGACCGGGAGGATACAGCGCGTTCTCCGCTATCTTGACAAAGCTATGGATGAAGCCACCATCAAAATCAGGGAGATGCAAAAAGAAGGAACAAACGTATGTAAATTCCATAGAAAATGAAATGTATAATAGTATATTCGGCAATATATGGTATAGGCTTTCTGTTTTTAATGTTCTCAAGCTCATGTTAATGCACCATATAAAGACATGACGCACGTTTCCGTTCAACAAATGTGTTGATGTGCTAAATATCCAGATTGTAGTATCTAATATGATTATTTGGAGTTGGAGATATATATATTATTGGTTATATAGAGTTGAGTATCACGCAATTTGTGTGCAAATGCTTTCAGACATTCCCTAGAAGTTAGGCATACTTTTATATCCAAAGACATGTTGCAACTGGGGCGTGACTATCATCTAAAAATAGCCACAAATTGATGGCATATATTTTATAGGAGGAAATATCGCTTATTCGACAATGCTAAACATGATAAAAATGAATTGATTTTTTGGCAAATTGTTTTTGCTCGTTCGGAAAGTGTTTTGTAGCACTTACAAAACTGATACCTCTAAACCCGACGCGCAAAAATGCAGGAATTAAATTCTTAATAATAAGCAAAGAACATTTTACTTCCCATCAAGTTACAATTGTCATTGTATCTAGAGTATTTTTTAAAATTCAAGTGACAATAATGTACACCATGCGCCAAAACAGGGTTATAAGTGTAAGCATATGGTGTCAATAAATGATAGACTTCTTGACATAGTATAAATATAGTATAAATAGTTTCCAGAATTATTATTTGAACATTTAATGCCACAAATCAGCACTGAAAAAAACAAGGGTTATAAGTATAAGCATATGGTGTCAATAAATGATAGACTTCTTGACATAGTATAAATATAGTATAAATAGTTTCCAGAATTATTATTTGAACATTTAATGCCACAAATCAGCACTGAAAAAACAATTTACTCATTGAGAACGTTGATAATATTCGATAATATTGATAATATTTGCTAAGAAATATATTGTAATTGACGAAAAATGTCTTCCAATTTTTTAGGTGACAAAATTTTTTTTTGTTGTGAATCTTGACAATTTTAACCTGGCTCAGCACACATAGCGCTCCATGTGAGAAATATGATTTATTTATTTTTAAAAAAAACTAATTTTTATAACAAGTGGCTTTTTAAAAATGCTGCCGAATATTAAACTAATCAGATAATTTTAATTATGCAATTTAGGTGCGGCTGGATTTTTGCAATTTCTCAGGTCTTATGAAAACCATTTTCCAGGATCTGCCGATCAAATAGTCATGATTAATGGTAAGCATTTACTTTACTTTGACCAAAGGAATTGTTTGTAATTGAATTTATCTTTATTTGTGAAATTATCTTTTGTTCCACAAAAATAGTTGCTCCCTTGTTTGAGTTTGTTCTTCAAGTTGTAAAGAGCACAGTCACTCCACAAACACGAGACGCTATGCATGTATTTGGTAAAAATAAACAATTATGGCAGAAGTACTTGCTAGAATTCATTGACAAAAACCAACTCTCCCCAGAATTCGGGGGTGCAAGACAAACCTAATCACGACATAACAGTGGAGTATTCGTATTTAATCATTTTACCATTTTTAAATAATTTTGTGTGGGTATTGAACGTATTATGTACATTTGTGTGTATAATGTTATTTTACAGCATAATATA
>JAHZNB010003590.1:0-30095 GCA_027744295.1 Callyntrura guangdongensis
GCCTTAAATTTAATAATTTAAACTCACTAGTCCTATATTGAAACTGGAACAGGTTTTGGTCATTAGCTCATATTGAACCAGACAAATAGCATAGTGGGTGGAACCGCCTTCATTTGATTTTTTTAAAACAATAATCTAGGCTCAAATTTTTCAATCCAGACGGTGAGGGGGTTTCTTTTACGAGTTCAATTTTTTAAACTAATTAATTGATTTTATGATTTTCAATGACAAATACCCTACTTCTTATAGAAGTAATAATAAAATTAACTAGGGACTCTACATTGGGTTACTTTAGTAAATATTTAAGTTTCTTCCGACTATCGTGAATTGATTCCTCACTTATGTAACCCAATAGGTCACCAAAACATGGATCCGCCTGACTACATTAATCTACCACCTGGAAACACAGGTCAGTTAAAAATGGTACATAATATATGTTTATGACTGATTATACTGCTATCAGCTTATCAGCTATTGGATTGATTCCCATTTCAACACTGCACGATAAGTATTTCTGGATATACAACTACAAATGCTATAGCGACTTGTCTTCCGCAGAGCTGAGTATGTATTAGGATTAACTTCTAGTGACATGGTATTATGTCCATGGGCGACATTTGAACTATCATTTCACCCTTTTAGCTGCCCACATACGGCTTCTTTTACGTTAAAAACGTATTAAACATTGAACTCCTGCCACAAGGACTCCCCTTTATTTTATTTTGTATGTTACGGCATTTTTATTAAAAAATTACAAAAAATCCATGCCATACAAATTATCCGAATTGCGGCAGGGGTTCAATACGCTAAAGTATAAGAAGCAGCACTACTAGAGAATAGGAGACATCAACCCCAGATCTGGTGCTGGTGACGTTGAATGTTTTACTCATGCTGAACATTGTATGTTATTTATATATTTAGGAAATTTTTTAAGTAGCACAAATAAAAAATCCTCATTTAAATGATAAGACGAGTTGCCAAAACCTTGGTTGTCGGTTATTTACCGAGATTTTTTTGCTCCTTTATATAAAAACAACAAAAGCCTCGGTAACCAACCTAGGTTCAAGCAACTCTTCTGAGGATTTTTTATTTGTCTTTTCTTGGGCCAAAATGTGCTACCACTGCTACTTAAAAGATTTTTTAAAAGATTTTCTGTATAGTGGGTAAACTACCTACACTAGAAGGAGAGATCTCACGATACCCTTGAAAAATTACCCATCAAATGCTCGCTCCAGTGAAAATATTTTCACTTTGCCCTTCTTCGACAGTCGCGACATTTTCCAAGGAGAAGGTTATAGAGGTTATGCTGCTATTGCAACGTGAATCAAATAACGTAGTCATACAAAACTTTCCAGCAACGCATCGCCGTTATCCCCACAGCTGCATTGTATGCTAGATTTGTTTATTGCTATCGTACCTAAACTGACCTGCCGAATTGAGACACGTGAAACAAGCAAATCAGGGAGAAACAGAAATTGTACATGTATTTACTATAAAAGTTCTATTTCTACAGTTGATGTCCCCGCCATCGTCACTTTTATAAATACTGACAATGTCAGTTAGTCATGTTTTTTTCTCTCTTACGATAAGGTTTTTTCAGTTGTACATAAGCAATTACTTGGCTCAGAACGTCTTTTCTAATTAAATTTGCAAGCGTTAAAGATTGTTTGTTTATATATTTATCATGCAACGGTTAAATAAACCAGTCATGACAGTTGTGTGCAAAACCGCGTGCAAAACGACCGCTACAAGCCGAGTCAACTGTATTTGTGTATATGTTTTTTGGGAGTGATTCTTTTAATTGTCTCATAATAACTTATCGCGACTAAGTTTAGCTTCTAATTTCACAGGATATCCCCCGTATCCTGCTGGATCTGGCAGCATGCCGATGCCACCGGGGTTCCAACCACCCCAAGCTCCACCGCCTGGATATGCATATCCTCCAGCAGCCGTGCCCGTTCAACAAGAGCATGTACCCATTACAACACAACCGATACCAGGTAGGTACTTTTTAAATTTAGAGGATATAATTCGAAGCTTTTAGTAAGCAAGTAGCAATGAAATGTCAATGTTCTAAAATGTGATTTGTGCAAATATAATGTAAGACCTATTAAATATTTTAACGCTGCCGTACAAAGGATATTATGCAATTATGCAACCCCCTGAAGGTTAGAGACATTTAAAGTTTGTGTTGTGACATTGTGTACACTGTGATTTTCTTTTCAAATACTACAAGAATTTTGCATGATATTTTATATGGATTTTATCACTGATCTTTTATAAATAACATCTTATTACATCTCACTGCATTTTATGGTAATCAGAGTGGATCCATGATTCATCCATTCATTTTCACATTTATCTACACATTCTCCTTTGAACACTTTTGCAATTTTATTTAATGTATTTTATGAGTTTATTTTGCTTCTATAAGCAAAAAAAGATTGGAAAATATACACGGATTTGATCAATGTAGTAATGAGATACAAACATGAATTTAGCGAAACCTAGTCAGTATGAGTCACTAGTCACTATCTACTATGGGATGTCATGATAATTATATTAATTATTGATAAAAATATTCCCATCCCCTGGTCCTCAGTTTTTTTTCTTGTATAAATAAACCAAGTCAGTAAAGTAGAATGACGCAAATGTCGCAAGTATTTCCTACATATTGTACACTCGACACGAACGTGTCAGTGGAAGTTACGAGTTTCCAGTTGCTAGTATTGATTTTTGGCAGTTGACTGACAAAGTCAGCCTCAAATGCATGCACATTTTTAAACCTCACCTTTAAACTACCCACAGTTTACGTGGCCATCTAAAATTACTTATGTTTTCGCTGACTTTGACTACTTGTTAAAATAAATGATTGTTTCGTAGATTATTATGAATGACAATTAACGTTATTCAATATATAACATAAAATATTATAAATATTTCAAATTAAACCCAATTATTAGGTTATCCCCCACCTCCATACGGTGGTGGTTATCCTTCCCCACCGCAGCCTTCGTATAATGGGGGACAGCAGCAACCTTATGTTGGGTATGCCCACGCTCAACAACCATTGCAATCAGGTATCTATTCAGCTTTGTTTTTTCGCATGATGCATGGAGTATATGTGGAATTCAATTTAGAATTCATATGGGTACTAATTACGAACTGTCTACAAAGACCTAACAAGAAAAGTATACGAGACACCTACTTTTGTCCAGAACTACTAATTATGCTATGGTCGTTATGAATATTATATACTTTTAATTATTAATATTAATAACTATGTAGATGTAGTGTAGAACATAATTTTACCGAACGTTTGACATAAAATACGAAATGAGCTTTATAGTTAATGTTTTGATTCAGGATACGGAACGGGTCAAGGTCAACATGTGCCTCTTAATGTTCCTCCAGGCCTAGAGTATCTAACACAACTGGACAGGCTTATTGTGAAACAAAAAGTAGAATTACTCGAAGGTAAGTAAAGTCATAAATAAATCTGACAATCCCTACCATTTGGTCTATTCTAAAATAAAACTATTAAAAAATCAGTTCAATTGAAATATAATTATACAATTTTCATACTACATAAAATAAAATAAAAATGTATATGTGACTTTGCAAAGCTGCTCTTTCGGGTAAGCAGTTAGTGAAACTTTTATATATCTCCTTGACTATTTTTATATTGCTCTGTAGAGTAATAAGTATTGTGAAAAATTAGTTTGTTGTTATGGCATAACCATATAAAAATTATAATATCTGAATAATATTATATAGATCTGCATGAAAGTATTAAGAAAACAAAGCTTGTTGAGGTTGAGCAGTAGTAAACATTGTACATGGTATGCAAAATGGTACAATTCACAAGAACAGAAAAATACATAAACTTTGACGTTATATATCACTATGTAATATGTAGTATTGTTACTTTATAATCCTGCACTAAATTGCTATTTCGTAGCTCTACAGCAACAGTGTGTAATCCTCTGTTCTGTGATTGTAAATTAATGCTATCAGATATTTTATACTGATTGGGGCCTTGTGCACCATCAAATCCTCAATCTTCGTTCTCGTTTCCTCATTAAATTATCCATGTATTTTGCCATTTAAGCTTGTTACTAAGAGATCTTAAATTTATTTAAATGGGAAAAATACATGGGATTTTTGAAACGAAGAACGCGAAATGAGGATACGAAAACGGTGAAACGGACCCCTGGTAATTAAGCTCTGTAAGTCGGCAGAGCGTTAGCCAATATTTATCGTAGGCTTAAATAACGCTCAATTTTAATATCATTAGTTAGTGTATAATATATTAATGGTATTATATGTAATATCAAATATGCTAGTATTTTATATTATAAAACAAAAATTGTATGAGTAGTCAAACTGTATTGCATTTATTTTTGTAGCATTTCTCGGATGTGAAACGAAAAACAAGTATAAGGTCAAGGACTCACAAGGAAGAGAGCTGTACACAGCCAAAGAAGACACAGATTGTTGTACACGAAATTTTTGTGGAACAATTCGACCATTTGATATGAAAATTAAAGATATGAGTGAGCGAGAAGTCATTCATTTGTCCAGACCTCTCGCATGTCAATCTTGTTGTTTTCCATGCTGTATGCAGGTAAGTTTCTCATTTATCGGTTTAAAAGGTCATTGTAATTAATACTGAGCACAGTACCCCCATAGCGACATTGACATTGATAAAGGATAACCTGGCAAAAAAAGCTATCTTAATTTCCCCCCAAAATTCATACCATAACCACATCGCTGTTCACTAAACGGTAAAGTACTAGCATAGGACTAAAAATAAGTACATTGCTGCTAATTGTGCTGAGATGATAACCTTGCTTGTAAAATTGAGTACAAAATTTTGCATTGGGGACTGGTAAATAGGAAACTTTGTAACTACTACTGATTACTTTTTAGGCAAAACTTTTTGATATATTGAATACTTAACAGAAATAATAATCACTGTTATACTCAACAAGTATCGGATAATCGATATAAATCAGTATCCAACCAAACGAGAATCGTGTAAAACGCAAAAGGACATCTACCCACTGTTTGATATATGTAATTAATTCAATAAAACGTTACTCTCTCCATTATTTCTCTCCCCAACCCTCCATTTCCTTTTGAAGGAGAATTTTGAAATTTTTTTTTCGCCAATCAATAGGTTTTGGACGATTTTGAAGATGGGCATTTGGGGTCAACTCCCTGGGGATCATTCACTTGAAATTTCAAAATATGACCTATGGCAAGTTTATGACAAGTTTAGCGGTGTAGTTTTAAAGTGCACATAAATTTCATTTCATTTTTATCAGTAAATCACACATAACTTAAACCTGGTTATATTTTATTACATAAAATGATGGTGTAGTTTTTCTAAATAGCTTAATTTCACAAATACTTCATGATGATAAATTCTCATTCAACACTTCAATATACCCCAGATGCAAATTTTTTAACACAATTTTGTCGTCTCATCTCAACCACAAAGTATAACGCATTTTCTTATCCTTATCGTTTGTTGCAAATTAGCACTTGAGCATAATTCTGATCTGAATTTCTAATGTATTTAGTAGTAGTTTATAATTTATAATGTAGTAAAAAATTGAACAATCATATCAGTGTCGCTATGCGGAGAAGGTACCCGCAAATATTTATCACTTTATCAAAGTACCTAGTACCTTACCTAACTTTCCTGTACACGGGAGAACTGTACACGGGAGAAAATTTGTAAATTTTACGTACTTGAAGTGATTGTGAGGATGGAGCTTCCGTCAATAAAACTTCATGGAGTTTCCCTGACTTAAGCTCCACCCCCACAACCAAGATACGATTGGTTCAAAGATTAATTTTCATTAAATCTTTCGTCACACTCCAATACGGACAGGGTTTGCGATGTACGCCTGTTCTAACCAATTTTCTTTGAAATTTGAATAGATACCTACCTACCTATATTAGATACAAGAACATTAACAAGGGAAACGCATCTAATCGGGAATGACAAAACTGCTTGAAACCTTGACAAGTCAAAAGAGCCTGTCGAAAAACATAATACGTTAATTAGACGGCGCAACGATAATCAATAGTAAAAATGTTATACTAATTTTTCTAAAATTTTATTCAGCAGAGCTGTGCAATCATTACATATTATGCATATTAACTTTTCTTATGAGAAAAGACCCTCAACCGCCAACCATTCACAAACGAACCCCGAATAAAGGATATAATGCAACGACCACCGTCCGTCTCCCAATGACCCTCCCATCGACATGTCCATCAATTGCTTCAACAATCCCTAAAAAATAAGGATATGCATATAAGGAACGATCAGTTCCCCCGCAATGAACCCATCAGCGGCAGCGACCCCTCAATTAGCACACACAACTATTTCGGTTAACACAGTTTATTCATCGTCCATATCACTACAATCATTTCGCTGCCAAGCTCTGTTTGCACCATTTAACGCTTTTTATGTATTTAAATGGAACGAACACACAACCCTTAGTAAAATCAAGCGTTGAGTTTTAAAACTTGGGATTATAGGTTTTTTGACATGCTCTTTCGACCTTTCAAGCTGTTTCATAATGTCATAACTACCTGAAATGAAGTTATATGTATGACTATGACCTAATCTTGTATTAGGGTTTTTACGGTTCACGTTATTTTTTGTAGAGGCTTGAAGTATTTGCACCTCCTGGTCAGTTAGCTGGTACTGTAGAACAAGAATGGAGTCTTTGTACACCTCAATTTGTTGTGAAAGATGCTCAAGAAAATGTTGTACTCAGAATTGAAGGACCATTGTGCACTTACTCTGTCTGTGGTAGTGTCGAGTTTCAGGTAACTTGTCCTAATCTCCTATACTCATTCATTGTCAGTTCTTGTTGTTCCGCATATGAAATTGTATTATATTTTTGTTTTAAATTGACAAGTTCGTGATTTTTATTAATACAGTAAGAAATGTTGAAATCTTAAATTAAACCTATTTGTTTATCGTGCATAAATACCAAACGAAATAACGTGTCTTGTTTTGTGGCTTAGGATTTCATGTTTTTCGAAAAGACTCAAAATCAGGAGCAAGACGGTATCGGAATGTTGTAATAGTTTTTTGATAACGCGTTGTTATAAGAATTCGCCATCAAGGTATTCAGATTCTATTTATGTGTTATATAAAGTTAGTTTTTTTTATCATATCAGTTTGTTGAATGACCGCTAAAATTCATTTTCACTGTTCGTTGTTCCTTTCTAATTTCAAAATATATAATTAAAATTGTATCTAAGTAAATACTTTACTAAAATACATAATGACGCTGTAAATACCATCAAAGCCATGTGTATTACATTTATGTTACATGTCTCTTGGTTGATGGTTATATTTACCTATATTGTAATGAGAGCGATGCTTTTTGTTTTGGATTATAATTTAAAGATGTGCGTAAAGCTTGTCAAACTATCATACTTATTAAAACTAGAACTAGAAACCTATGGTTAGTTGCAATATGTCTTTGCTTCTATAATCGCGATTTGGCTCATTTTTTACAATTTGAGTTCGGTTTATTAGCAAGACGTAGGTACAAGCAGATAAAAATATATATAATAAAATAATAATTAATAATAAAATCAGACCTTTTTTTAACCGATAACTATGTATGATAATTTTTATACAAGTCTAGCAAATAGTCCAAAAATTTCTGTGCTATACTTATTGAAAAATGTTGTGCTTTTTGGTGCTGTTGCGGAAAGTACTTTAGAAATTAGTTTAAGTTTCTACTGCAATATTGTATTGATAAAATAGGAACATTAGCAGCAAGATACTTTATGTTTTTAAATGATTAATGATTAATCTTTATAAAAATATGAGCACTCCCATTTCTCTTTTTATACTACTTCTGTACGAATGTCTTTCTGTACGACATAAAGTGTGAATTGGAATTTTTGTATGTATGCATTTTCAAAACGGACGACTGAGTTAACTAATCATAATTATAATTAATTATTTATTGTTGGACTGGACACTAGACTTCACTATCTACTTCACTATCTATACTGTACGTGTACGAATCTTTCACAATGAAACCTTCCATCTATGTATATAAGTTATATATGTTCCTAATCATAATTATAATTAATTATTTATTGTTGGACTGGACACTAGACTTCACTATCTACTTCACTATCTATACTGTACGTGTACGAATCTTTCACAATGAAACCTTCCATCTATGTATATATAAGTTATATATGTTCCTATTGTTGTGTTTAATAAATGAGTTCTATACCAACCAAGTTCTACCTATTTTTTAACGTTTCATGGCAACACTTTCAATAATCTTGTGGATCCCATTGTTCTTTCGTATAATTTTTTAAACCAGTATTTTTAAAATTTGAACATGTATTCGCACATGGAAACAGGTAGATTGCCGTTTTAGAAGGCTTGCGCCGTCCGCAAACTGTAGTAATGTTATTAGTAGTATGCGGTATTTTTATTTCAGTAACAAAAATATATTTTAATATTTTGTCACGTTGGTTGGTTGAAAATGCCCGGCTTCCATGTATTCGGACATCCTAGGCGACACGACCTCNGGACATCCTAGGCGACACGACCTCGGGAAAGGCAGGCACTTGTTTCCTTTCTGTAAAATGCGCTTCTATTTTCATCATGATCACTCCATCCAACAGTCGACATGGTGATTGGCTGGTTCATTCATGCCAAACGCAAACTTACGATCGACAATGAAATGCAAAAGGTCATAAAACATGGCCTTAACCATTACCAAAATTTTTGGTCAGTTTGCTACTGCGAAAATGCTTCTTGTTCGTTTTAAGCAAATTGAGTTTTGAAAATCGGTTTTCGATAGGTTTGGTTGGCGAATAGCTCAAATAAATTTGTAGATGGGCGTTCAGGGTCCGGTCCCTGAACAAATCCCTGTAGGGCAGAGCTGGGCGGGATACCGACTAAATCGTGGGCTATATACCGACTACGACTACCAGTCCAAATCCTGGGCTACCGGATACCGACCACATCTCGGTAGCGAATTTCCGTGCGAATGTCAATGTGAAGACATCCCCTTGGGATAGAAACCAGAGANCCGACCACATCTCGGTAGCGAATTTCCGTGCGAATGTCAATGTGAAGACATCCCCTTGGGATAGAAACCAGAGATCCCTTTTTTCTCTTTGATGTTTTTCATAACAATTATGACTCAAATATGGAACACAGCGTCTTGTATAAGTATAGCAAAAGTCATCAGCTAAAACCTTTGGCTTCCAGTGGGGTTTAAAATATTTAATTCATCATCAGCTTTATGGCAACTGATATATACCTTGTCAGAATGTTGGATAATTTTAGTTAGTGAGTTTGACTCCAATTAAGGACGTCTGGTCCTAATGTTTCCCAAACGTTTATTTGTGGGCACAGGCAATTGTGGTCTTAATAGTCAAACACGTACTTTTTACTACAATGACTTTCTGCAAAAAAAACCACAAAACCAAAAGGCTAACTTACGTTTGTATGTGAGCTGCAGGTTTTGAATATGATTTTAATCGTCATTATCGTTAAGTTTTTCAGTGATTTTATTATTTTTAAAGCAAATGATGTTCGTTGTCGGCAGGCAGGAAGGTCAAACTATCATTTAGTGAAAAACCTTGATTTTCGTTCGATAGTTTCGGAGAAAACGGTACAACATACCAATAGGCTAACTTAATTTTTTATATATAGGGTAAACTATACATATGTAGATAGAAGATAATTAGGTGAGGTGTATAGGCAATACGCTACGCACTACGCTTGGCATACCGCATAGCCATGGCATACTATACTGCATATTTTTATATCAAAGAGCAAAACAAAAATTCTGGCGCGAGATCATTCAGCTGCATCAACGAAAACATTGAACAAACTGACGCTGATTTTCTGTTGTTTGTGTTCTCGTTCTGACTGTGGGAAAGGGAATCATGTATTTTGTTCTTCTGTGAAGTAAAAACTTATTAATATTTTTGCATGGCAAAAGTGTGTAAGTTGAAAAGGTTTAAAATTAGCAAATCTTAAATAGAATAGTGAACTGTAGGTAGCAATAATGAGCTCTTTGAACACGCATTGAAATATTGTGTTCGAAAAACAAAAATTTGCAAATTTATTTCCGTACACAAACACTAATTCATTCATTGTGTCATCTGTCACCACCAGTGCCAGTCATGGTTTAGTTTAGCATTGAACTCTCTACCACGACACGGCTGTCACGTCGAAAAGTTTTTGTCGTTGCAACTCGAGGAGGAGGCATTAAATCAAGATTAAGATTCGAGTTTATTCACCTGTTATGATTTGTCAGTCATATCCACAGCTGTATTGGTAAAACTCAATTCATTGCATTCAAACGGCTTCATTTATTATGTCATTAAATATAAAGTAAAAATTTGCCGTGTCTTTGTCATAGTTAGTCTGACCGACATCGACTACACTGGTGGAAGTGTAACAACATTCAATATACGGTGGTGCAGCCGCAGCCTGCAGCGATCCTATAACCATATCACATTTTCGACACAACCCAGCAACGACAACCCTTAGTAACTAATAATTTTGTAACAAATCTCAACATGACCAGAGAAGGTCGTTCTGAAGTCGAGGATAGATACTCTCGAACTCGTCGAAAACTGGACGATGGAGGTTACATGGAAAGTTTTGGTTTAGATTCCTTAAGATTAGTTGATCACCTCTACGGTGATTTGGAAAAAACTACAGAAAGTTTTCAGAAGACGTTGTTAGAATATTCCCACTTCAAAAAGGTAACGACAATTTTACTGCATACGAATACCTCTACAATATCTAGTATACAAAGTTGCTTGGGGAGCTTATTATCACTATTATCAGTATCGGTCTTATGATCATCACACTATATACAATATACATACATACACTATATACGCAATACGCGTGTGTATTAGATATATCCATTATCTGGATTATCCAAACTTTCACCGTTTCACCAAGAATTTTTGTGCGTGTGTACAATAATGTTGTTATGGTGATGCTTTCACGCATATAAAGGAATTTCTCCTTTTATTGAGGAATTGATCAATGGCATTATGGCAGCATTTGTCCCTGGCAAAGTGGCAAACCAATTTCTACGTGGAGTGTTGGAGTAGTTTTGACGTTTTGACACATATTAATATTACCTATATTGTATTGTACCTACCTGATTTGTCACTGTTGTTGTCATCTAGTGAAATCGCTAAGTGGAAATATGGGCTCAATGGGTTGATCACACAGTAGCACCATTTCATTCCAGTCATTTTGAGTTAGTGATTAGATTGAGCTGTTGTTGTGACAAGAAACGAATATACAAAGCGAGGTAGTAGGATAAATTAAGTTTTACAGTACCAGGAAATGCTTTTCCCGTGGAAAGTGGACACAATGTAAATGTACGTAACATCAGGAGCTTGGTTCCATCATTCCAAATTAGTGAAATAGCGTACGCTATTATTGCTACAACAACCAACATGCAGTCAACTAACGTAAGGAAAAGAAACACTTGTGCCACTTCAGGAAATGAACTATCATTGATATACCATGTAGGACGACGACGTAGGACAGACATAACATAATGACATGAATTGCTTGAGCGTGTGCATCACGGATGGAACAGTTTTTTACTTTTTTAATTTGATGCCAAAGTATATGAGCTCAAGCTATCAAAACTACCTACTACTCTACTTTCATGTATTATTGTGGATTTTCTCTAATAAAGGTGGCGGTGGCAGTTTGCCTGTCATTATCACATTGTAAGTTGTAAGACTTAAGACTTGATAGAGACAGGAGGACGAGGACAGAGGAGCTCAGCTAGTAGTATTTTTACTTTGTTTGCGTGGTTCAGTTTTCCCCTTTGCCCATATCCATGTGTAATAAATAAACAGATCGGGCAAGGCAGAAGCAGGTTCAAAACAAGCAACTAGAATGTTTATGCTTTCTTCACATTTTTGTTCATCAAAAGGTGGCCGAAGAACTAGAATGCGGCGTTTCTCCATTTAAAGAAGAAAATATTCGTTTGCATAAAGAAAATAGCCAGTTGCGAATTGGCTTGACAAAAGCGTTGGAGGAGGCTGAAGACAGGGCTAGAGGTAATACTATATTTAAATAGAATAAATAATATTTTTTTTAAAACAATTTGGTCTATTTGACTAAACTGATGTAAAGTGTGATAAGTAAAAAGATACACAGAACGAACGTTAAAACGAATTCAGCTTCATTGAAAAAAACTATTGTTCTATCTAGTTCATAGTTTTTATTTCTTTGTTCTGTTCTCAGCGTCATTTTTAAACCACATGTATTTATTCTATTCAAACTTTTTAGATCCAAGCTTACGATTAAGAGATTTGGAAGCTGAAAACAACGATCTCAAACTTTTGGTTAGTCAGTTTGCGGAGCGCATCAAAAGACTGGAAGTTCAATTGTTGGAGAAGTCAAAACGAATTATAAAGCTTCAAGAGAAAGAAATAAACCCTTCAATCGTAGTGAAAGGTATTTGCCGAATAATTATTGTTATTTTAAAACTTACGGACATGGTAAAAATTAATTTAATTTTAATTTGTACCCGTAAGGTGATACAAAGAGAAAATTGTTGCTTTCTCGGCATCAAAATCCATCAATGGAAGTCGATGGTTTTGTTGCTGAAGTGTGCCCGCAGTGCATACGGTTGAGGAACTACGTGGAATACGGGCGAAATAAGGAACGAAATCCTAAAGCTTTTGATTACATGAAGGTAATGCAATATTTAAATATTTACAAAAAGGTTTAATGTAGTTTACATTTACTGTCTATTTTTTATGTAGCATCTATTCAGTTTTTGAAAGTTTTACTTACTGCTACGAGTGCTACATATCCTTTTTGGCCGGGGTTAGTTGATTTATGTGAATTTCAACGGGGGTAAAAATTGAAATTCTTTTTGATATTGGCGTTTTCAGTAGTCGCCAAGTATTGAAAAGGGAAATAAAAAATGCATTTCCGGCAAGGCTACACTAAAATTGTCGCATTCAATTACTCTGTTTAAAAACTATTGTTCTGTCGGTTCTGAACTGTGGTGTGCATTGTGCATAGTAGTTTTATTTTTTAATATGATATTATCCTCGTATTTACATTACACTAAGTTATATGAACTCATTAACCACCCATCAGGATCCCATGTCGTAGTTGTAATTCACTTATTTTAGTTTTTTTATTCTTTCCAGTTAGCGGACAGCAGAATTGAAGCTTTACAATTACAGCTGAGGCGTTTAAAAAATCTTGAAAAAGAACATTTAGGTTTAATTACCTCGTTAAAAAGTCGAGTTGATAGCAGAGATTCGGAGATTGATAAATTACGAGAACTAATTAAAGTTCGACCGGGAAGAGACAATAAAGTTAATGGCGCATTTGCATTATTAATGTGTAAAGGCGATAATGTAGACAACAGCATGGAGCTTAAAAGTGCTGAAATGCAGTTAACAGTTCTACAGAGGAGAAACATGGAACTTGAGGAGAAGCTAAAAAAGTCTATACGTATGTTAATATTATTGAAGTAACAGTTGCAGCTAGCAATATTTAAAGATTAAATTGAGATAAATGACTCCATATAATATATGTACCTCTGTATTGTTTTATAGTTCAAGAACATCAAGATTTCATGTTACGAAAAACATCTTCATTCTATGGTGAAGGTAACGTGGCCAGGCTGTTTTTAGAAAAAGAATTGGATAAGTATCCATCACACGACCAAATGACTCTTTTGGAAAAGTTATATTATTTGGAACGACAACTGTCACATTGTTGCAAAGAAAAGGCGGTTTTGAAACGGCAAATAGAAGACTGCAAAGTTAGGCCTGCTAAGCCTGAATGTGTCAGCCAATCCACAATTAAAATGACAACAGCAGGAAAGCCGCAGCAACGGCAAATGCATGGAATGAGGAGGATAACATCAAACAAGCAACCGTACGGATTGCGCACTGGAAAGGCAACCAAGGTGACTGATCACAAGGGGATATCTCAGAAAGCGTCCAGTCAGTCGAAAATTAGATCGTCTGTTGTGGCAATTTCATCCGATGATGAAAGCATCGGAGATAACCAAATAATGCCTGATAACGCAAGTGTTTCAAATTCCTCATTGTCAGAAGTGTCAGAAACTGATGACGTAGAAAATTATGAAATCATTGAAGATGAAGGTTCTGATAAGACAAACATTCAGGTGAAAGAGGTGGTGGTATCTTCCGGAATGGTCTCTACTAATCCAAATAATTCTTCTAAAGATTCAGCTCCAACACCTTTTGGTGGACAACGGAGCATAGTGGTGGCCAAACACCAAACTTTTTCAAGTGCAACAAAATCGAGTGGTTTTGATAGTCGTCGTTATAATAAAAAAGTCACGATGGATTCCGGTTACGATGGAACTCGCAAAAGTAACGATTCAAATTATGTACAAATTGCAAAACCACCAACAGCACTACAAACTGCGATAAAACAGAAACCCATGTTTCCCGTGCCAAGTGAGTGTTTCAACAGTGACGATGAAGTAAATGCCAATCAAGAAACAAGGTTTTTCGATGATAATGCAAACTTTAAATCGAAAATGGCTCGAGTAAAACTTAAAAAAGATGTTGGACAAATTGCTCCAGGAAAGACTTCGGATCACGTCTCACAAAAAACGTCGAAAGTACATGAAGGAGGACACATGATTTCGGTACCTGTAAAAAATGACACAGATTCATTTAAAACTTCTGATGAGAAGCATGTAAAAAATATCGGGAAAATGCATCGTAGTAACATGCAAAAAAAATTGAGTAAACCCGGAAATAATGCTGTTGTTCACAATAAAGTGCCCAGCAAATCGTCGGATAATAGTAGGCAAATTAAAAACCCTAAGTATGTTCGTCCTACTATTCCCAATAGGAAGGAACTAGAATGTGTCGAAAAGCTAAAACACGAAGATCTAATGGAAGGTACCAAGTGCTGCACTAAAGAATTTAAGATTTTATTGCATACTTAATTAAACAATGTCGCTTTGTCATTATCTTTTTTGTGTCGCTTCATACTGTTTACGTACTGTGGTTTTAAGTAGTTTTGCTCAGCGATCATTAAGTGCTGATTAGGTAATCGTCTATCTATAAATTGCATGCAGGCGCACTTAATGAAATGTTTGTCTTGTCTCACTGCAATATTTATTGTTGTTACTCTCAATTGTAAATGGAATTAGCGTTGAAGACAATTTATCCATCAATTTGCAATTTACATACTGAATTTCTCAAACTCGTAGATGAACACGATGTGGAAGAGGTTGGAGGTGTTGAACCAACGGGGCATTCGGAAAATGTGCATGATAGAAATTTAATAAGGAAACCAACGCGAGTTCAAACCTTAGAAAAGAAGACTACCAACATTACGAGTACTGAAGGACGAAATAAAACAACTGAAACCTTTAGACAAACTAAACCTAATGGAACTAATACATTTAAACCTAAGGGCACAGAAAAAGTACAACCCGAAGCTATAAAAGGGATATCTGGGTTTACACGGGAAAATACGTCTAAACTGGACTTGAAAGCTTTCGCATTTGAGGGCGAAGATGAACTGGATGATTCTGTCGCGGGATATTATGATTACGACGACGATGATGATGATGATGATGATGATGAAAACAAGTCTTTCAATCAAAATGAAGAACTTTCAGAAAACAATGTCTCCGTTAGGGGCAGCTTTAAAGAAATAGTAAATTCAAAGGAGTCAATAGTAACAAATCCGTTGTCAGTAACTCTCAAAGACAAATCTTGTCGTGGTGAAGAGCCCGTCGCTGCAGGGATTAGTTGTGATTCTAAACCAATTCGCGTTTCTAGTTCACATGGACCAGTAAAAAGTGATCATGCTGCTAAGAAGGAATTGACTTGTGACGATGGCTCCCGACGTGGAGGGGTAAATAGTAATGTAGTATTTACAGGTAAGGCCAGTTCCATAAAGAACGATGGAACAATGGACTCAACACCACATGTGTCTAGCTTTGAAAGAAAGGACGTTGACAGAGCCAAGAGAGGTAGTGAAAGAAAAAAAGGCATTTCTGCAATCAAGGAACCTTCATTACTGTCAATATCGGAGTACGAAAAAGATCAGTCGGATGATTTTAGCGGATTGGAAACATCAAAGAGACCTGAAGTTCCAGCAGAGGACGGTGTTGTTTTAACGCGTCAAAGTAATCCATATAATCAGCATCAAGCAGGTTCCATCTCCAATTTAGCACACAGAGATAATTCGTCGCTTACTAGAGAGTTTAAGCAAGAGCTCACTAGAAACATTTCCGCTGAGGGCCCAGACAACAACCAAAGCTTACTGCAACATGGGGTACAGTCACGTAAAGTCGCTGACCCAGGCAGCCTCTATACTGAACAACAGCATTTCCAAGATCCTCGGCGAGGATTTACTGAACGCGAGTATATTCGGGGAGTAGATGATCATGTTGTTTCATTTGGTGATAGTATGAGTTCATATACAAGAAAACATGACGAAAACATTGGGTTTCCGAGATATATGCAAAGGGGAAAGCCAGAGAAAAAAGGTTCTGGACAGTTCGATGACGCTTACTATAAACCAGATTATAAGAATTTATCTAATCCTTATACTGAAAAATTTCCTGAGGAAAGGCAATCTGTTAGATCTGTCGGAATTAATACTGAAGATCATCATCGTTTGCCCTTTGCGGAGGGCAGAGAAAGAGAAGATTCCCTTGAGAGGAAGGCACTAATGGACAAAATTATCACCTTACAGAGCAAATTGTATGTTTAGTAACTGAAAACTTATTGCTGTTTATATCACAGGTTGAATGTGTGCTCGTTACATAACTTTTTCAGAGACGATGTCCACGCAGAATGTTCTCAGCATCAACTAAAGTCTTTTGAAGTGCAAGGGGAACTGGAGCGTACGAAACATATGCTACAAGTTGAGAAACAGGAACGGGACCTAGCTGTTTCAGAATTGAAAAGGTGAAAACACTATACGTACGTTCTCTAATGAAAGACTGCCCATTACATTGCAGGAATGATTTTTTTAACACATGATTTCATTTCAGAGTGCGTGAGCTAAATAGTGAATCCACTGCAAGAATGTTGATGAATTCTGCGCTGGGATCAGATGGCTCATTTCGAAGAGGTACAACACCAATGGAAATGGAAAGAGAAATTATTAATCTACGGACTGCATTGGCTAGTCTGGATCGAGATAAAGATGAAATGCGCGTAGAGCTGGATCGTAAAGATGAACGGATTGCACGACTTACAAATGAAGCTTCGAAATTTCTGGAGGAGCTATCACAATTGAAATTACGACTAAAGAATGCTGAACTTCAAATAAAGTACCTATATACAAATATATTAGTCCATGTCGATTTAATTACAATGTTCATGTGTTGTTTCAACATTAACCTTTAATAACAATATTATTTTAGTCACACAGGCGAGTCTGCAAAAGAGCAAACTCGCGAGGTCGAATTTTTAAAGAAGCAGTTGGAATCGAACCGCCGAGACTTGGAGAAGACGGTTAGAGAAAGAGACGAAGCTTTGAAAGACCTTCATAAATTGTCAGGTGCTCATTCCAAAGGTCAAATGGAAAGAAGAAGTATTGAATCTGAGTTGGAGGTAAAACATAAAGAAGCTGATGACCTTAGAAGACAAGTGCAACGTTATATTGATGAAGTTCGCCGCATTGAGGAGTTACTATTAGACAAGGTTAATGATTAATGTTTGGGCGTCATGCCATATATAGCATTATTGCATTCTCACATGGAAATTAGGTTGATAACAAGGCTGTGTTTTTTACAGGAGGAGGAGATGGAAACGCTTATTCAACATTATAAATCATTATCCCTTGAAAATAACAATTTAGAAGCGCAACGGACTAGTCTTGAAAGAGAGGCTTCGTCAATCAGGGATAGTGTACGGGAATCTGTGGAGCAAAACATCAGTTTCAAAACACAGTTAGTATCGCAAAATGCTCTCGTTCAATCTTTGGAACAAGGTACGTATTTGTTGATATAATGTTACACTGTTACAGCATTGCGCCCATGGTTTGTCCACCTTCATCTTTGCACTGTGTTGCTAAAATAGTTTGACCCTAATGTTGGTGCCGCTAACGAACTTAATTTTAATTTCAGAAATCCAAAATTTGACTCAGCAGATCTCACAACTGGAAACTCAAGTGGCATCGAAATCAGAGAAAGAAAAGATGATGGAAGCTGACGCGAATGCGTCGAAAGATCTAATTTATAGACTGGAAGTACAAATGGACAAGTTGAAATTGGATGTGGCGGACAGCGATAGTAAACGAAAACAACTGGAGGCTGAAAGCACAGAGCTAACAGCTCATATTTCCTCACTTGAAGCTCGTCTGAGTGATGAAACAGAACGGCAACACCAATTAGAAAATTTAGTTGCCAATTCTCGTGATAAAGATTTTCAGATGGAGAGAACTAATTTGGGCATTTCACGCGAAAGAGATGAATTAACGGAAAAGCTAATATGTTTACAGCAAAGAAGGTATATATTGTATTTACATAGTGTGCGTAGGCTTGCGATATACAGTTAACAAATAAATACTTTACTGCTAATATCTGTTGTTATGTATTGTAGTGAAACCTTAAATTCTGAAGTTTCTCGATATCGTTTGAAGTCCATCGAGTTACAAAATGAGTTGGATCGTACTCGTAGGCAATTGGACAATGAGAAACGCGAACGAGAAACTGCAATTTCAGAACTCAGGCGGTACGTTTACCTTACCCTACTCTACTTACAGTACACTAAGAGCATAATATTATGTGGCATTGCATTTAGTAAGGCAGGTTAGGTTTTTCAGTCAGTGGGTTATATCGTTGGGAGAGCAGTCGCAATGTGAACATACCTATCAGCATCATCAGCATGCCTTGAGTACAAAACAGCACATGACTAAAAAAATTATGGTATTTCAGAGTTCGAGAACAGCTTAGTTCTTCGAGTGCCAACTATTTGCTAAACACCGCTTTGGCAACCTCGGGCAGCACAGGAGCAAATTTATCAGATAGCTCAATTCGAAATGTTACCCCCACGTCAACTGCAGGTTCAACATTTCGGCAAAATTTATTAAACACGGATATTCAAAGGACAGGATCTAGGGAACAAAGTCCATTCGCTGTATCTCAGGATCTGTTATCTTCCAGACTACAGCTTGATCCACCGTGAGGAAAACATGCTATGCATCAACTATATACCTTCCATATTACTAGATTTGTTTCAAAATTCTTTTACGTCATTACGTAGTGTGGCGTCGTCAACCTCCCGAAATGATGAACAGCATGCATCTTCAATTGGAACGAGGAATAATACGGGAACCAAACAATCTGCGGATGACGAGTTCGAAGAATGGGATTCGCCCACAAAGTAATATTTCCAGCTTTAGCGAGTGCATGATTTTAGAGAAATAATTGAGAATGAACTTTGAGATGATTATATGTAAGTTATGAATTTAATAATTCTGTATATAACATTTAATTTCTCCTACATAGTGTACATAGCATAATTATGAAATAAGGTACCACTTTGGCTGATTACTTATACTCTTAAACTGAATATTTCGAATACAATTAAATTTTTTTTCCTAAAAAAATCTGTGTTTATATAATAACATTAACGCATCATATATTATAAACGTGCCTACACCATGCTGGATGAAGTAATATGATGCGCATCACTCTTACTCTGTACTCTTGAGCTGAGCTTAATGTAATTCGTTTATAATTTAGTTGGTTTTCGTCCGAAAATAGAATAGTTATTTTTTAAATTACAATAAGGACTCATTTGAACACTAAATCACGACATTGCCACCCACTATACTCTATATATACTTCAAAAACTCAACGAGGTGAATTTTTTGCCATATCACAAACTAAGAGACCGATTTGCTGGATGATCTGCCTTTTCGTCGAGTAGTTTTTGTTTTTGTTGAGCCAGTGCTTCTCCTACTATTAGTACTACGAGTACTGCGAGACGAAACCTCAGACTGCACCTCCGATTCTTCATCCTCATCAAAGTCGAGCAGCAAATTTGGTTTTCGCCGCTTACTTGGTTTTACTGGCTCGCCCTCTTTCTCAGCTTCGTCTTCTTCAATATGTCTTGCTTTGATACCCTTAATTTTTCTCCTCTTAGGGACTTCAGTTTTTGGTTCTGCAGAAATCACCGTTGCTTCAAATACAGATGCTTCTGAACCGTCAATTGTAGGATCTTCTATTACAGTAGACAGATCTTGATAATGATGCAAATACTTAAGCCTACGTTTCCGGGCACCACTAATTTTTGTTGTCTTCTTTGAGGTTGTTGGCAATGGAGCATCGTCTTCCTCCTCCTGTTCCATGTCTTCTTTAGTTATCTCGAATATGCCAGACGACTCAGTGGTTGCTGCCGATTTCTTCACACCTTTTTTGTTTCCTTTACTTGTAGAACTCGTTTCGCTAGGATCTTCATCCTTACTCTGTTCCTCCCCGGTAATCTCACGAGAAGGTGTGGATGACCGAGTTACCCGTTCCAGTGTTTTAGTGGGAGTACGCTCAATTATTACTTCTAGTTCTCTAGTTGGTGTCTTTGATCTGGTACTACGAGTACTGCGCCTTGAAGACACGCTTTCCGCTTCATCAAGATCAGCTTGGAAAATCGTTTCTCTTGTTGGAGTTGTAGACCGGGTTGCTCTTAGAGTTCTCCTTGTAGACTCCTTCTCTACATCGTCGTACAGGTCCGGTTGACTGGAACCTTCCCTAGTAGGTGTACGGGAGCGAGATACACGCGAGCTTCGTCTGAGATTCCTTGCAAGCCCTTGTTCCGATTCCTGCTGTATTGGAGTTTCCTCTATTTCTTCTTTTTTCACGTTGTCTTGCGTTACGTCTAATATGGCAGATGGTGACTTAATAGATTTACTTGAGCCCTTTTTCCCCCCTTTCTTCGTTGTCTTCGCTTTTTCAGTTTTCTCAGTGCTAGTGTTTTCGTCCTCAATAACCTGCGTTAATTTTTGATCTGCTGATACTGTCGTTTGGGACGGAGGCTCATCTAACTCTAACTTAAGTTCACTACTGGAAGATGTGTTATCGGTGTCTGTAAGCCTACGTTTCCGGCCACCACTAATTTTGTTTGTCTTCTTTGAGGTGGTTGGCAATGGAGCTTCGTCCTTCTCCTCCTGTTCCATGTCCTCTTTGGTTATCTCGAATATACCAGACGACTCAGTGGTTGTTGCCGATTTCTTCACACCTTTTTTATTTCCTTTATTTGTGGAACGCGTTTTGCTAGAATCTTCGTCCTTACTCTGTTCCTCACCGACAATCTCACGAGAAGGTGTCGTGGATGACCGAGTTCCACGTTTCAATGTTTTAGTGGGAGTACGTTCAATTAATACTTCTAGTTCTCTAGTAGGTGTCTTTGATCTGGTACTACGAGTACTGCGCCTTGAAGACACGCTTTCCGATTCATCTAAATCAGCTTCGAAAATCGTTTCTCTTGTTGGAGTTGTAGACCGGGTTGCTCTTAGAGTTCTCTTTGTGGGCTCCTTCTCTACATCGTCGTTCAAGTCCGGTTGACTGGAACCTTCCCTAGTAGGTGTACGGGAGCGAGATACACGCGAGCTTCGTCTGAGATTCCTTGCAAGCCCTTGTTCCGATTCCGGCTGTATTGGAGTTTCCTCTATTTCTTCTTTACTAATGTTGTCTTGAGTTACGTCTAATATGGTAGATGGGGACGACTCAGTGCCCGTAGCAGTTTTACTTGAGCCCTTTTTACCCCCTTTCTTTGTTGTCTTCGTTTTTTCAGGGTTCTCGGTGCTAGTGGTTTCCTCCTCAATAATCTGCATTAATTTTTGTTCTGCTGATACTGTCGTTTGGGACGGAGGCGCGTCTAGCTCATATAAGACAGGTGGTGACGACTCGGTAGCTGCAACAGATTTACTCGTGCCCGTTTCACTTTCTTTCTTCATTTTTTCAGATTCCTCAGTCTTAATGTGTTCTTCCTCGGTAATCTGCATTAATTTTTGTTCTGCTGATACTGTCGTTTGGGATGGAGGCGCGTCTAGCTCATATAAGACAGGTGGTGACGACTCAGTAGCTGCAACAGATTTGCTCGTGCCCGTTTCACTTCCTTCCTTCATTTTTTCAGATTCCTCACTCTCAGTGTGTTCCTCCTCGGTAATCTGCATTATTTTTTGTTCTGTTGATACTGTCGTTTGGGACAGAGGTAACTTTAAATTCAGGTCTCTACTGGAGCTTGTGTTGTCGGTAGCAGGGATGACTGGTAAGGGTGTTTTAAATAATTCACTTTCAACCCCTACAATATTCTGGGCTGTATTTTTTTCTGATAACGCACTATCTTCTTGTTCCAAGATATCTTCTTCTTCTATTACGTCCAGCAGTTTTTTACCAGCCATTAAATCTTTCTGACTAGAAGTAACATTATGTTTAACGTTTTCAGATTCTTGATTTTCGTCCGTATTCCACATACTTTTGTCACAAGTACTTTCAAATGATGGCTCCTCAACGGAACTGTTAAAACTCGTATCAAATGCGTTGTTCACAAGGCTATTGTCAAACTCTAAATTGTCATCAGCATCCTCGTATATTGATTTATTTTTTTCGTCCCCTTCTTCAGAAGACAAAGATAAGTTTTCAAAGCGCAGCTCAACCTTCTTAGTAACTTTTGGTTTAGATGGATCTACTTCCTGTATGAAATGAACATGACAAAAAGTTTCGATTTATTGACATTTGAATTTAGCTAAAAACATTCAACAAAATGTATATTAAACTCAACGCTGATATCACGTACCTTCATAATAGAATGTATTAGTGGTTCAATAGGATGACTTGTGCCTTCTTCAGTTTCTTCCTGAGATTGAGTTTGATTTAAATTTACGATATTTGGAATCTGTCTAGTTTCCACACGATGATCTACCGAGGGTGTTTTTAATAAACTTTTGAGATCAATACTACAATCCCTCGATGTTATATCAAGATTATCTTCGTTGGCTAATGTGTCATTACAAATTATGCTGCTACTGTTAACTAGTGAGTGCCGATTAATCGATAAAGAAACTCGTCGGGAAAACGACTTTCTGGTAGATAACCGACCCGGTCGAATTGGATTATCCCTGACAGACTCTAAAGAAATAGTAGGAGTTACAGCACTTTGTATTCTCCCAGCATATCTACGTAACGGACTCAAAGGATCTTGTACAACTGATTCTGAAAGCTTAAGACGTCGAAAATGTGGAGGAAGCTTGGTTCCGGTTTGTGGTTGACAATGCACATCGTCCAAGAGAGTATCATCATTTACTGGAACGGCTCGGATGCTGATAGTAGCTTGACCTGACCGAACTGTCAAGTTCACACAAATGTTTAAAGACAGCTTATGGCAAATAACTTAACTTTGAACATTTAAATTTAATGCTTACCGGTTTGATGACTTTGACGGCGAAGAAACTGCTGAACCACACTACCTTTTGAGGTATTTAAAAGATGACTTATGTATGTCTCTTGAAACCTCCACATCTTACGATCGCTGTCTGTCAAGTTACGATGTCGTAAAAACTCTCGTACACGTGCGAATTCCTCCTCCAATGTTTTATAGTCCTCAGTGTGAACGTAAAACATTAACAATTGTGATAACCGTTTGACAGAATCTGATTTGTTCAAAAATGCTAAAAGGGCATTTTTTACTCCACCTGGAAGTTCTTTGGATTTAGTACGAATAAATTCGGCCAGACGCTCACGAGTTTCAGAAACTGCAAATATACGCAATACGTAATTAACGTTGAGTAAGGAATCAGAAAATTTAATCAGAACCTTTCAAAATCTGTTTTCTTCAAGACTACTTACTTTCAAAAAACTGCTGCAACAATTCTTCATCGGTGTTTAAGTTACTTGTGATCATTAACTCGGCTAAAGATGTGTACTTACTGACGGAAGAAGTCATAAGGCTGAATAGCAATCTAAAAATGTTAAGGTATATTAATTTATTAGTTCTAACAATTTATTCTACGATAAGTTAATAACTTAAAACGCATATGTTTTTACTTTGCGAGGTCATGTGGGCAAGACTTCAAAAGTAACTCAGCTACGTCGTTTTCATATCCAGCAGCAGTTAACGTTACAGCTGCAGCACACCACGGAAGTCCATCTTTCTGATACAACCTATCATTTTCTTTTATATGAACTAAAATTTCATTTAAAATGCCGTGATCCTGAAGCCACAACACATAAATATCCTGGTATTCTTCAGCAGTAGAGTCCATTACGGCTTTAAAGTCCCCTCGTACTTTTCGTTCGACAACACTGTTAAATATATAAAGATTAAAATTAAGATAATATGTATAGATATTATAATAAAAATATAAACAGAATGATATTAAGCTGATTCCAAAAGTACTGTATTAAAAATTACCTAACATGATTAGCACCGGTGTTTTGTGAAAAGAAACTCAAATCGATCAAGAAGTACATAAAAACACGAGAAACAGCTTTTGGATCTACATCAGGTAGCATAAATAAATTCACTAGATAACCAATATGCTGAGGTGGATATAAATGTTGCCCCTCTATTACGTTCCATTTCTCTCGCAATGCCTCTTCTGGCATTAGGTTATCCATGAGATGATCAATCATTAGGGGATGCAACTATATTCAAAGAATATATTACATAATTCAGTATTAGCTCTGCATTAAGACAAAATGGTTAGAATAAAATATTTCACCTTCTTAAAATCCTCATCAATGTACTGGCAAGTTTCCAGTGACACTTTGGCCTCGTGTCGGCGTTGCTCATAATACGCGGTTACGTTGTTTAAAAATGATCTACTTTGTTCTGGTAGCAATTGTGCTTTATACATCATCAACAATGCGGCAGAATATTGAACAAGCTTCCCAAGCCCAAATTCTATACTTTCTAGTTCCTGTCTCCTAACTAAAATTTAAATTAAGACATTGAAAATTTCAGTCACGCAATCTGAGTTGTCAACAGCCAAACTAAGATTACACTACAGATTAAGGCTAACCCGTATAAACTTCACTTGGGCCCATTAGTGTTAAGAGTAACCGATGTAATGATGTCCAAGCAAAATTAGAAAAATTTATAAAGCGCACAGTCTCCGGTGGTAGAGTAGCATCAGCGAAGTAAAAGAGATTTTGCCAGTGTTCATCTGCGCCACGTCGAAGTGCTAGCATGTATTCTGCAATCCAGTCTATTATGAGATCAATAGTACACCCGACATTTGCGTAGGAGCCATCAAGCCAGTCACCAGCTAGTCGAAGTATGGCTGGAGTACGTCGGTTCTCCAGTAAAACCGAAAGAACAACAAAGCGGTCCTGATCCTGTACACAACAAAGATATTTTGAAGTCTACATAAATGTTTAGTTTTAAAGTATTTTTTTTAATTTAAAGCATTTCAAGTACCTTTTTGGATCGATGTTCTCCATATACGTGTGGAAAAACAGGTTCCAATCCGTATCTCATAAATGAATTCTTAATGCTTTCTGGCTGAATAAGCAATGATGGACCATCTTTCAGTATTATTCTCACTAACTTTTCTTGAACACCAAAATGTTCAAATGCTGACACACCAGTATTCGTTAAACAAATAGCTCCTACGGAGTGAGAGTACGAATTTTTTTAATCAGCAAGTTAAAACAAATGGAACGTGAAAATGGCAATGACATTTAAAAACTAACTTACGAAATGATACTGATGCAGGGTATAAATGTACATCCAGTTTAGCATGTGGGTTCTCCCACCGCATTAGACTTTTTGGAATAATCCTGACGTCCATAGCAAATGATGCAGAGTCTGTAATGAAGACAGCGTTGATATATTTAAAAAACGAAATAAAATGTTAAAAAACAACACATTGGCAGAAATATTATAGCAAATTACCAGGGACTTCAACGGGCAAAGCCACCCAAAAGGGACATAATCCACTGTATGAATTGTAGAATATGTGTTCTTTAGTGTGGTTGGAATACCATTGATTAAGGTCAAATGCCCCCATGTAAATCACACTCCTTCCTACCTCCCAAGTACAGTACATCAAGTCGGTGTCTGGTTGAGTCCAAATTCTAATGGGTCGTGCACTGCAGCGCAAATTATCCAAATCTTCGTTCTCACTGTCAGTGGAAAGAAAGTCATCTAACAATGGAAATGACATCCGTTTGGCACATGCTCTAAACGCCTGTTTAAACCCATCGATGCAATCTTTTATTACAAATTTGCTTGCGATTAAAAAATTATCGAAATTGATTGCGTTTGTTTATAATATTACCTCGTAAACAAAACCAAAATTTTCTATGCATTTTTTCCGCTCGTAATACAGACTGTGCAGTTCAATGTGCGCATTAGTACACTCAACCGACTTATTTCCATACATAACCCAAATATAGCAATAATTCTTTGGATCATCAATAGGTTGTTGAAAGCTGAAGCCGAATACATGTACCGGTTCATCGTTTTGCAATAAAAAAGGCTCCGAGCTAAATCTGAAATTCAACAAAGACACGATGTCATGTTTATCGTTTATAATACCATAAAAATATTCCCCGCTCCATATTGACATTGTCAATTTGCTGATAGACGTCTTTCAACGGCTAATTTGTGTGCTACTTATATGGTCGTTCAGGTACACTTACTGCAACTCCATGTTATTAACTCTCCATATTTGAAAGCCCCCACACGTAAACCCGACAAGAAGAGATCCAATAGCTGGAACGTACTCCAAACACGTTACAGCGACAGAGTTTTTGTGTAGCACCAGCATACTTTCACCTGATGGTTTGCAGTAATGAAACGCTTCCGCTATCATTTCATCTTCTGGTTCATCTACATTGAAATGGAAAAGACCGTGAAAGACATGTAACGAAGATAATAATGACTATGTCCATAGATAATCTCAGATCAAACAATAACATGGCATACTTGTAAATCTCAATGCAATCAAACTCCTTTTGGAAACAGCCTTGTGTCGTTTTGTTGCAATGACATACTCGTGGGGATTAACATATAGCAGTCGGTAGGTCAACTCTGATGCCATTCTGCTATCAGATGTTGACGAAATGATTAAATTAGGATCATCTAAGCCCAAATCAATAATTATAACGGCTCCACCGCGTAAACCAACTGCTGCGATTCCTACCATCGCCATCATGGTCTCATTGAAGAAAGGACGACTACTTCCACCTTCTTCAAAATGACTCAAAATAGTAATGCTGCTTACCTATGCACATCAATAAAAACCAAAAAAATATTAGGACTACAAAAAATTGTATATTAAATGATTAAATATAAATATAATAAATATTAATAGCAATCAAATGATAGCTTCAATTCCAACTTTTCTATTAAAACAATAAAACAACATACCGGATCGGGTATTTCGATCCATTTCATTGGAGCACAACGAATTGGATCAAACAATACTACAGCTCCTCGGAGATTACTATTATTTTTGTCACCAGTATATGAAATTCCCAACAACAACTTTCGCCTTCCGGATGAAGTTCGTAAATTGTGAATGGCTAATTCAGCAGCACATGTAATGTGCCCACCGGCAAAGGTATAACTAGACGAGGATAAAGCAACGGATGCATTGCTGGAATGCGCTGCAAAACTAGTATGAGAGTCCTCAAAGTATCTATCCACCGGGAAGCATTTGATGACTGAATGATTAAAGCTGCATCCCCACGTACAATCTGTAAATATGAGTACAAGCACTTAAGAAAACCACTGAAAGAATGGTAGTATTTGTTATTTGTTTGTTCTAACACAATAAAATTATTGCTTACCTTGTGAAATGAATCCAGACAAATACATTCCACCAGGAACTTCTGGAATAGTTTTTGGCAAAGCCGATTCCGGCTCATAAGAAAATGGAGAGAGAAGATTCTCTAAATTATTAGTAAGTTCAAATGCTTCATCAGCCATTGTTTATGGCTCAATTATAGTAGCAGAAGTGGTTGTAAAATCTTAGAATTACAACTTCCAAGTCAAAAGACGTCGTGGAGTATATATAGATGACGAGTATATAGAGGTTGAACGTATGACGTGACTTATGTTATATTGGTATGTGCATGAAATAAACGCTAAATGCTCTCATTTCCTATGTGGTACTACGTGTACATATTTCTAATTCACTTTAGAGACATCATATCTAGCTGACGTAGCTGACAATGACAAGTGATGAGAACTGCTTGACATGAAATGATGTTACATAACTATTTGCAACAATTACATTACAAGTTGTAATTTACAACTTACATTAACAAATTAACAAACAGTATTTTGTCGACTTAATATACACTTTATATACAGTCAGCTGGAGATATAGATACTCAGATTCAGATTCAATAAAGATGTCATTTTGAAAACCTTTAAACTGGATTTTGTTTTCCGTTCTTTAACTCGTTGTAAACATAAACGTATTACAATTACATTCACCAGTCAAGCCAATGAGATGATTATGATTTTATTTTAAAACGTGTAGACTGAAAACCACACAACAACACTCAGTGTTCAAAAGAAAATAAACACAATTTTACACGCGTTTTGTGACATTGCATTGTGGCAATAGTTAAATGCAGTTAGTTTTAATTAAAAACTTTTTCAGTAAGTTTACTAAATATTTATGCCAAGTCATTATCATCTATTGTTTTGCGTAAGATTTTCTTAATAATGTTTTTGACGATCGACTTCAAAGTAAAAAGAAGAACGAAAAGGAGAAAAACCCGTACCAAACTAATACTACTAAATAATACACCAATCATAATAATACATAACGCATTTCTACTAGCATGTAAACAGTCGAGTCCTATTGCGCATGAAGGCCGAAGGCATGTATTTTATGAGTCTGGTTTGTCTAATGTCTGTCCCCGTCCTCAGTAAGTACTTACTGGATTTTGGTACCAAAAAAAGGGAGGTACAGATGGTACACCGATATGTTGGCATGAATAAGTCTCATTACGAAAGCCGCGCGCACGCAATGCTCGATGTTCATTGGCTGCCCAAGAGCCAATCAGCATCGAGCATTGCGTGCGCGCGAGTTTCGTAATGAGGAATATTCATGCCAATGGATCGATTCCATGCCTGTATACGGTTCTTATCCCCGCGATCCCAGATGGATTGGAGTCGAGTGGGCGCAGCGGTACAGTTACATGGCTATCGGAACCGGGAGAGATGGGGGGTACAAATCCCCCTCAAGAATTCAGAGATTTAACATTACGTATATTACAGGCCCAAAAATTACTTAACATTAGAGGATAGGCCTATCCCCCCTTGTCCCCTTGTTCCTACAGCCCTGTTCAGTTGTAAAAAGCAGAGGTGGATGGGGACCGGTTCCCAAGGAACCACGAACCATTTACTACAGTCGCTTATCTATTATCCATTTACTAAGGTCGCTTATCTATTATCCATTTACTAAGGTCGCTTATCTATTATACATTTACTAAGGTCGCTTATCTATTATCCATTTACGGGGGCCGGGAACCTATTATCCATTTACTGGGCCGGGAACCTATTATCCATGTACTGGGCCGGGAACCTATTATCCATTTACTGGGCCGGGAACCTATTATTAATTTACTAAAAAAATACTGGAACCTAAAGGGACCGGGGACCTATTCTTTTACTGGCATGCAGGGCAGCATAGCATAGCATAAGCAATACCTTTCTGTGTTGAAATTTATATTCCATTACAATGTAAATACAGTACTACAGCTTTGAATTAAAAGAAGGCACCCCACGTGAACTCAATATTATGCCGCGATGTTCACTGGGGCATCGTGCGTAAGGCATAATTGTTGTTTTGTATTTAATAATATACTTAATGAAAATGTATATATCGTGGCCATGCATGTGCATTAAAGATTTTGGGATCACTCTACAGTTTGGACACAAAAGCAGCTGCAAGCAACTGAACAAGTTGCTGATACATATACATCTAGCTGATGCTGATTGTAACATCTATTTTTCGGACAACTATAAATTTGCAGTCAGGAAACAGAGCTATATTATATAATTATTGACGATGTAACAATCAAAAG